>VUQH01000419.1:0-13349 GCA_015106775.1 Etroplus canarensis | reverse complement strand
GGCTGGACCTTCAGCCTGGTGGGCTGTAAACTCATTGCATACCTTGTGTACTGCAGTGTTTATGGCAGCCTGATGACTGTGACTGTACTGAGCATCCAGCGTTACCTTCAAACGGTCCACCAGCAGAGGAGTTTACATCAGGTAGGAGCAAAGAAGCTGTTGGCTCTGCTGTGGCTGATCTCAATGATCCTGTCCATCCCTGCTTTAGTGGTTCGACAGGTGGTCAATGACAAGCACCAGATGTATTGCAAACGTCACTACCCTTCCAGGGGCCAGAGGGTATCTGTGCTGTTGACAGAGTCTCTGGTAGGATTTGTATCATTGTCTATCATGGCTTTTGCATACACCAGCCTCTACAGAAAGGTGCACCAGGCAGCCTTTTTCAACAATCCACAGACCACCAGACTGATTACCAGTATCACTGTGACCTTTTTTCTTCTGTGGGTGCCATACCATCTCATAAATGTCCTGGAGGTTGCAGCCATCTCCCTTAAGATCGAAAGCCTGCTGAAGTTTTGTGAAGACAACAAAAACACTTTTGTCTCTCTGACATTTATAAACAGTACCCTGAATCCACTCCTCTATGCCTTTACTTCTAATCATGCATCCACTATGTGCCATAAAAGTGTTGAACAGTTAATGAAAAAACTCAGAATTCCCAAAACAAGGTCTGGGTCAACCAATATTACTACATCTGCAGCAACTCGCTGATAAAAGGTCTTTGAGAAATTATTTTTACCCTTGTGATACTGAAGATATCCTCTCTCCTGCTGTTACATACAGCCTGTGGTTACTCTCTATTTGTCACTATTGCACTATTTGCTTTTGGTGATTTTTAGTTCAGTGATGAACTTTGAGGTTGAGCAACATCTGCCTTCAAATCAGCTGTGTGCTATTCCTCCATCAGCAGGAGTGACCATCTGCTTCCAATCATAACAACAGCAAGATGCAGAAACAGGACACAGAGAAAGCGTGAGCTGTATCAATACTCCAAGCAGATGTGTGTGAGCTTATTTATCCAGCCATTAATTCATCCTTTCTGTTTTCTTTTGTCTATAAAATCATGATTTCCAGGCAACATATTTAAATTGTTTCCAGTAGTTCTGTAGCTATTGTTTTTGGCCTAAACTCAAATGCCTACACATCATATTATGTAATTTTATATAAATATAAATAGCACTATGTGATGAAAATGGATGTTGAATGTTTGCCAAAAGTGTAATTATCACAGGTAGAGGAAGTACTTGTGTAGTAGCTTCCCAGGAAGAGTGGGAAGACCACACACAAATTATTTCAGCGCAACTGAAAAGCTTGTGCAATTAAAATGGTAATTAGAGATTTTTTTTGTCATTTTAGCAGATATGTTTATATTTATCCATGTTTGATGTGAACACTGACCACTTTTACTGTTACAAAGTAACAACTGTATGTGCTTCTTTTTGTGGTATATGTAGCCTTTAGTCCTCCAGCACAGAAGATGACTTCCTCAGAACTATATCTATATTTTTCAAAGTTTTTCTTTTAATTTCTTTAAAAGCCGGAGTGATTATGTTCACTGGAAATTCTCAGTAAAGCTCTCTATTATTCTTTAATTAAAGTTACTCATGATTGTCTGTTCATTCACATCACCATCATTTGCTTCATCAGTGAGTATCTCTATTTTTGATTCTCTCCAGGTCGTCCCTGCCACTGTGTATGCAGTGTGCAGCTGTTAGCGCATGTTTTGGAGATATTAAGGCTCCAGCGCAGCCTGTCAATAGACAGACTGCATTAGAGGATGGGTTGGTGATGAAGTGGGAGTCTATTGTATTGTGTCATATTGAATTCCATAAACTTGCCATTTCCTGTGGGAAAGACCTACAGAGTGTGTTTTTCTGCATACATCTTGTTGGTCTCCTGAAAACTGATGTCTGTATGTGTGAGAGTGCCATTTCATAAAAAGTCCCATATCCCAGAATCCCTCTCTTGTTCATGCTGGCTCATCAGTGGTAGGCAGCTCTGACACTCTATTCTGCAAAGCATCTACAAAGCAATTTCCCCCTGGGTTTAATAAAGTATTCTGATTCTGATTCTTTGCATGTCTTAATGTGGCATCTCGTAGCCTTTAGCTACACATTAGGACAAACTGCAAGCAATATTTAAAAAAAAAAAATATTGTTCATTATTGTCAATTAAAACTGTGCCAAAATGACTTCCAGCAGACTGGTTCCTTCATTTCTTGCCTCCAAAGGGGAAAATTAAAAAAAAAAAAAAAGCATAAGGGGCAAGACATCAACACCCCACTCTGATGTTTAAAAAAATCATGCAGACAAAGCGATTTTGGATCTAGTAATGACAACCTGATTTATTTTGACTGATTTTTATCCAGAAAATACACACAGAATAGTACATCTTTTGTCAAGATGACGGGGGTTTATCTTCTGCTTTTGTGGTTTTGACGCATTTAGTTTAAATTTACATTGGTGATGTTTGAAGTGTGCATGAAAACACCACTGGCACAGTCCACAGCAGCTCCGAGGAGTCTATATTTTGACCCCTGTTGGTTTATTTTGACTTTTTGCTGCTACACGCAAAAGTGTTATTTTGATACAGAACCTCCTCCCTTCTCCTTGTTCAGGTGCACACATAGTTTTACTGGCAAATTAGCACTGGTCTGTCTCTGTATTACTTCGAAATTGCAAAGCAATTTTCCATGCATGTAGGTCTCTCTGAACCTGAGAGATGAAAACCTCTTTTTAAAAAATCCACCATCTTTGAAAGTCAGTTTCTGAATTTAAAGCAGTGGATATCAATATCAGGTGCCCATCCAGATCCAGAACAGATTTTAACATTGTGCCTTATGGAAACTGATCTAAAGGGATTTCACACCTTGTAACTTTGATGAGTGTACTTAGACAAATTACAGTTCTAGGACATATTTAGGAAGTCTTATATGGGTTTTCATTTGGTGGGTACTTTGATGACCCTGATCAAATTTTGACCAATCAATTTTCAGCCCCTGATAACTCAGAAATGGTAACAGATAGTAACTAGTGTACTATTGAACACCAACAGGAAGTCATGTATGGGATTTTGCTTTGAGATGTCATTGATGACTTTGACCCAATTTCTCAAGGACAATTGCCTACAAGGCACTTTATCTTGGAAAGGGCACAAGACAGATATGTTTGTCGTATCAAGTACATCAAGTCAGGCATGAGAAAATAAGTACGCTTTTGATTGATTGTGAATTCACAGTCCTGTCTGTCCTGTTGCTAGTGGTTTTGATTTTGTTTTTTATGTTCCACAGTTACAAAGTGTGGCTCTGTGAGCACTCCAGTTGGTTTGTTTGTTTGTCTGTTCGGAATAACACTAAAAAAATGAATAGATTTTAGTTGTCGTTTTTAACTTGAAGGATGTGGTGTAGTGCAACAAGCAACAACCATTACATTATGGAGGTTATCCAGATCCAGGAATTTTTCTTTAAATTATTATTTTTGTTATTTTCCCCAGTTTCAAGATATTTGGTAAGTACAGTTAAACATCTCATTTGTACTGTACTGAACTGTACTGAAGTTTGCTTGGGAGTTATTGAGATAGATCAGGAAGGAAATCTTTATTATGGAAAATATACTCTGAAATAACTTTCAAACTAATCATGATATCTTGGACTTGTTATGATATCTTGGACTTGACATACATAAGTCCATAAATTTTCATGGGCCAGGGAGCACGATGTTGTTTCAGGTGTTGTGGACAGTATGTTCCCAGAATATATCAATGGAAATGCTGAAAAGATTTATCAGATATAACCATGTAAATTCAAAGGGCAAATATAAAAACTTCAAGTCCATTTGCATTAACATCACAGTATCTTTGTTTGAAGTTCCTCTTTACCGGCATCAGAGGGTAACATCTCAGTTACATGATAGTACATTTATCATCTTTATTTGCTCAGTAAAGTCAGAAACTTGCAGAATGGAACAACTCAACCTCACTGAGGTTGCATCTAACATCTCCTCCTCTAATGGGCATTCACCTCATCCCTCCTGGGACTCCAGATGTCTGGTCCCTGCAGTGGTGATGTCCATCTGTTTTGTACTGGGATTCCCTGGAAACATTGCTGTGATCATTCTCAAACCAAACTGGCAGCATATGTCCAGTCTGAGTCGGAGTTTGATGCTGAATCTGGCTGTGTCAGACCTCTTCTTCGTTATTACACTTCCACTGTGGATTTACACTGTCCTCTACGGCTGGACCTTCAGCTTGGTGGGCTGCAAACTCACAACATACATTGGGTACTGCAGTGTTTATGGAAGCCTGCTGACTGTGACTGCACTGAGCTTCCTGCGTTATCTTCAAGTGGTCCACCTGGAGAGGAGTTTACAGGTAGGAGCAAAGAAGCTGTTGCTTCTGCTCTGGCTGGCCACAATGATTCTGTCCATCCCTGCTTTAGTTGTTCGACAGCTGGTTACAAATCAGCACTGGACTTTTTGTGAACACCAATACTCTTCCAAGGGCCAGAGGGTGGCTGTGGTGTTGACAGGGTCTCTGGTAGGATTGGCATCATTTTCTATGATTGCATTTGCATACATCAGTCTCTACAGAAAGGTGCACCAGGCAGCATTTTTCAGCAATCCACAGACCACCAGATTGATTACCAGTATCACTGTGACCTTTTTTGTTTTGTGGTTGCCATATCGTGCTGTAAATGTGTTGGAGGTCACAGGTGCTTCCCTGGCAAATGAAGTCCTGCTGAAGTTTTGTGATGACAACAGGAACACCGTTGGAGCACTAACATTTTTAAATAGTACACTGAATCCACTCCTGTATGCCTTCACTTCTAATAGTGTGTTCACTATATGCCAAAAACGTGCCAAACATTTAAAGCAGAAACTCATATTTTCCCAAATTCAATGATGAAAGCTCTTTGGGAAAACATGTTTGCCCGTTTAATCTTGAAAAGCGTATTTTTATTAAAAAGATAAGCTCTTACATGCTGTTATACACATAGAGTATGGTGCTCTCTATTTGTCACAGCAAGTTGTTGTTGATTTGTAGTTTAACCTATTAAACCCAAGAGTCCCCCCAATTGGGAACTTTGAATTATTGCAAATGTTTTTCACTAAAAGGTAACTATTCTACATCTTTTCAGACAAAATGACAGTTAATGAAAATGAAAATATGAATAAATATTCATATTGGAGCTTCCCCATAAGTAGATATGACCATCTGTTTCCACAGTTAATAACAGAAAGTTGTGGAAACAGGCAAGAAGGCAAGTAAGAAAGGCTGCTTAACTAATACTAGAAGCAGATATGTGTAAAGTCATTTATCCAGTGAACTCATCCTTTGTTTTTGTTTTTGTTTTTTGTTTCAAAATAAAATCTATTTTCGGACAGTGTCTTTCAGCTCTTACAGTCTGTGTTTTTTATCTATTGTTTTTGCCTTGACAAAAATAAGTACACATATGTCATTCCAAGCATTTCAACGCATCATGTAAAACAAGGTTATAAAACTGAACGGTGACTGAGTTTGCTAAAAGTGTTATATAGCAGACAGGGGAAGTACATGTGTAGACCTACTGTCTTTGCAGGATGAGTTAGAAAACTTTACACTGGATACTGAAGACCTGCTGACTCTTCCCAAAAGTTACTGAACTCAACAATAAAGTAACATATTAGTAAACTTTTTTAATTTATGGAAATAAAAATATCTGTTAATGGAAAAAGAAATTAATATTGTAAATACTGTTTAAATTTTGAGTTATTTATGTTACATATTGGAAAAGGATTAAGGATTTTGATTCTGATAAAGTCCACAATGCAGAAAATTGTTTCCTGGAACTGTGAATTATGTCTTCATATTATTATTGCTGATGTACAACTGAATAAACTAATTTCCCTGCTTTAGGTGGCTGAGGTGGAGCTAATTTTTCACTACTTTATATACTGTTGCATGGTTTTACTTTTACAATGCATCATATTAATATGTTTCTTTTATTAACTTTACTAATTAAAAAAAAACTGTAACCTGCAGTAGCCTGCAGTTTTCCAGTACAGAAGATGATTTCCTGAGAACTTTATTTGTATCGTTAAAAGGTTCACTGCATTTCCTTCGCAGCGTGTGTGATTATATTACAGTAACTGGAAACTCTCAAAAATGTTCTGTAATGTTCTTCCACTAAAGCAGTGGTTTTGAAACTGTGGGGAGTGGAGCCACAGCAGGTGGGACACAGACAACCAGGTGAAAAGTATGAAGTGAAAGATAAATAGATATGATTTTTATATGAAAAAGAAGTAAGCAAGGATTTGGTGATGCTGTTGCACTCATAATATGCACTTTTATTAAAGTAAAATGTCACACTGACCTTTTTTTATTATTAGCTATTGATAAAATAATGGGATTGGGGAAGTGAATTTTTGTGTCATGTGGGGCTCGAATTTTTTCAGCTTTCAGCTTTGAAGCTGATGTCAAAAAAAGTTTGAGAACCACTGCACTATAGTGTCTCATGTTGTTTTATTCATGTCAGCATAATTTTCTTTTATTTCATGCTCCTTCTAGTTCTCATCTTCTGTGCTTTCTTTTAATTAATTTAAAGAAGGACTGGAACTGACATCACTGTTGGTTTTTGGTGAACCAGAACATATGGGGGTCTTCCACCATGTGTGGCTGAAAAAAGGAGGTTTTTCCTGGAGTAAATCTTCTGGTCTTGCCCTCGGAGGCAGAGGAAATGCAATCTTTTTTGTTCTCTCTGGCTTTATGAACAGCTGTCTGGGTCAGTTTATTACTTTTTTGCATAGAACTCTGTTTAGCAGAGTCAGTGGTGCCATTGGTGCTTTTCTTTTTTGTTGAATACAGATTACTGTGAGCAGCTGGTTAGACATAAACATTTTGCCCCTGATAGGTCAAATATTGTAATTACATTTAAATTCATTACATTGTGAATATATCTCTTAAATTTTACTCTTGCTTTAACTGAATTCCAAAAAGAAATTCCATAAACTATGAAAGTGAATTGTTAAGATAATTTAATTGTTGGTCTCTCTGTTTGTGTTTACATTTTACAGCACACACAATTACTCAATTACTGAGAACAAGTTTTAGTCCACCTTCCTCTTCTTTGTCCACTGTAGGTTTGTCATTGTGTCTGGAGCTCTGTGGTTGTCTTAAACACAACTTGCACTGAAAATCTGACCTTATCACTAATCAAATATTGTTTGGTTTAATTTTACATCATTTTAAGTGATTGTATGAAACATGCTAAAATTGATGTGCATTTTGGACTATTTTAAATTATTTGAGCGAAAAATATGTCATATATTTTTAGTTGCATTAAATTATATGGATGAAAAAGGCAAATAGACTAAATGTTTCTTTCTACATACCTCTGAAGCTGTAACAAGAGGCAGTGTATCTTCAGATGGTGTCACCACAGCAGATTAATCTGCATTGATAATTTGGCAAAGGTTTTACGCTGGATGCCCCAACCCTCCATGGTGAGAAGGGCTTGTGTCCCCACCTGGAATCAAACCAGGGACCTTTCATGTTTAGGGTGAATGTGTAAACCACTACACTACAGGGATGAAAATGCTGCCCTGAGTGTGTGCTCTTGCACCCTTTGCTGGTGTGGCGCAGTATTGCATGCAACACAGGTGAATATGGGAGGCACTCCTTGTTTATGTCTCTGAATAAGGGGAGTTAATGTTTGGTTGGAAATCAAGTGATTTAAAAAGGGCTCAGTTATTTTTTGTGTGTCATTTGTGATACAGCAGTGGTCAGTGTATTAGTTCGTGTGGTGCCACTTAAGTCTAAGGAGCTCACTGTAAAGCATTCAAGTATACGCTGGAAATTCTGTGAATTGTTTATTTCCAAAAAGTGACTGTATCTTAATCCACTGTGGCATTATTAAAGTGTCAAAAGAAAAATAAAGATGACACACAAAAACAAGACTATGATGGATAAATATGAAATATGAAGGCTTTTTTGCTACATGGGCGATATCATCCTCCCTTCCTTCACCTCACCTACATGAGTCCAAATGGCATGCAATAAAAGACAAATACACTGATCCCTGTGACCCTCACAGCTCTGATTTCTAACAGTATCTTTTATTTTTTAACAGCAAGAATTCCACAAGAAAAATGTATTGTGGCATCAACAATCAAAAAAATTAAAACATTAAAAAATACATACATATGTTGCACAGACCCAGTATTTCCTTTATCGAAAAGTAAAATTAAAACCAGTATCTCTAAATTACCTAATAAGTGGCTAAAGAGAAATCCAAAAATCCACAAATCCATAATCAGTGACAAATGCAGAACTCAGAAATCAATCGTGGGATACTCACTGACGAGGTGAGCTTGTTTGAGATCATTATATATAAAGCTGTTCAAATGTTTGGTCTTAAATGTGTCATAATTTAGCTCAAGTTTTTGTAGTTAACAATAACTACAGCTGCTGTAATACCCACACTCTTAACTGTTAATTGCCTTTAAATGCTCACATTATTGTGATTCTCCCTAAAGTTTTTATTTCCCTCATTTATCTAAATCAAAGAAAATGTGATGATTGACGTTAAGCAGCTAAATGCAAGAATTCTCCCATCAATTGCAATGCACAGAAATTACAAGTGACTTAAATTATATGAGCTTACCAATAAACTTTTTAAAGAAGAACTCCACTGATTTTGTACATCAAAGTGGCTGATTTGGGAAAAGGTAAATGGCTGTGTGAAACCTTTTGTTGTTACTGAGGGAGGTGGTAAGGACTAGTGGTAGCAGTTTGCATTTAGGACATTCTTTTAGAGAGGTTTCTTTATGTTTCCATCACAACGTGGTTAGGTTGGTCAGAGCTAGCAAAAGATCATGGTTTGAGGGACACCCCTTTATAATCATTAAGCAAAGATCCTGTCTGGCAGAAACTCTTAAAGGCAAACTTTCCACATGTGCTGAGCTTTTCAGACCCTGTAGGTTAGGTGCTTTGGGGTACTTCAGCTGATAGTAGTTATATTCATATGCAGTTAACTTTTTAAAATGATTACTGCAAACCTAACCTCTAACCAAACTGTTAGCAGTGGAATTTCATTGTGGGTGATGTGAGCATCAGATTGTGGCACTAACTGATGAAGTGATCTTTTACAGATATGCTTTATTAATAACTTTACCATAATGACATTCACATTTTTATAGGACAGTCATAGGTATAATTGATTACTTCGATTTTTATGAATATGACATAAATGATTATTGTTATTATAGCTATTGGGAAAACATCTTCAAGTTTTTTCTTGTTTGCTAAAATTAGATGTAAATATATTTTGGACCACCTTAAAGATATTCAGCAAAATCTTGACAAATTATATTTTGAAGATTTGCTGTTGGCTGGTTAAGAAATAATGAAAGTGGTCTTTATTTTACAACAGTTAGACAGTGCAGTCTATTAAGTAACATTTAACATTTTTATTAAAATTAAGCTTTTATGCCTTTTTACACAGAGTTTCTGGGATTTTTTTTAATCAAGAATTTAACGGTTAGCACCAACACTGAGACAATTCCCTAAATGTTTCATGCACAGTGGCCCTGATATTTGAGTCTCTTGGAAAAAGCTCTTTATCTCTCATATATCCGCTGCTCTGTAAGTTCAGACCTCTTTACAAAGACTTGGATCTCCATGGATCCAGTGGCAAATCTGGGCATATTTGGGAGGCGTGATCCTCACTGCAACATTAAAGTCTATCTGCTCACCCCCCTCCATCTCAACCCACTGATGGCCTGAAAACACCCCAATCACCCTCCTCTGCCACTTCCTTTTTCTGCCTGTGTGTCCCGTTTCCTGTCTGAGACGGATGTAAATGCCTGCACCTGTTGCACCAGCCTGTGCATCACAGTGCTGATATATCAGATCATCAGACTCCTTTGCTACTGAGCAGAAACGATAAACCACCCTCTCATCTCCACTCCCATCAGGCAGGTTTTTATCAGCATCATACCCTGAGAAGTGGATCCGTGCTAGGGGTGTGGCTGAGGGTGCCACCCCAAGCTCCATATACTTTTGTTTGACAGGTCGTTTCAGCTCCAAAAGGGCGTAGTTGTAGTCAGGGGATACAGAATTGGTGGAGTTTTTGGTGTGAATCCATCCTTGAGGGATTTTGGTTTGTTTAACTCGAGTCCAGCGAAAGACAGGTTCCTTTCTGAGTGGTGCACTGCGTCGTATACGACTGAGGCTTTTTCGTTTCTCCCTTCTCTCAAACTCATCATTTCTACCATCAGCTGTTCCCTCCTCAGCCCTTTTTCTTCCTCTTCTTCTTCCTCCTTTAGTTCTCTTTCTCCCTCTCTCTCCATCTATACTATTGTTCTCCTCACCTTCTTGCATTAGCTTCTCCTCTTCTTCCTCCTCACCTTTCTCATTGCCTCCTTTCCTTCCTCCCCTTTGCCTCCCTCCTCTCCTCCTGCCCGCCCTCCCTCTTTTACTCTTGAGCTGTAATGTCCCTACTCTGAGCCTTCTAGCACTCTCCAGGTAATCTTTGCCATCGTGAATGCAGTGTGCTGCTGTTAGCACGTGCTTCGGAGATATTAAGACTCCAGAGCAACCTGTAGAGAGTCGGACTGCAGTAGAGAACGGGTAGTTGGTGATGAAGTGGGAGTCTGAGATCACAAAACGTCCATCTGCTCCATAAACTTGCCGTTTCCTGCGGGTCAGACCTACCGAGTATGCTGGTGTTCTTCCTGCAGATGTCTTGTTGGTCTCTTGCAAGCTGATGTCTGTACGTGTTCGAGTCCCATTTTCATACAAAGTCTCATATCCCAGAATCCTCTCTTGCTCAGTCTGGTCCATTGATGGTAGGCTGCTCTGACATTCTATTCCACAAAGCATCCTTGCACCTCCTCTGTCTTCCACCTCTTCTTGTCCTCTGAACAAAGATGGACTTAAAAGTGCTGTGCGAGTGACCTGCAGCCCAGGGAGGTTCTGTCTGGTCCACCTGTACATCTCACTGCTCTCATTCTTGCCAAAAACCCCAGAAACTGCAAGTGCAGCTGCACAGAGCAGCACACACTTTAAATGACTGAGGGCCATCCCACTGAAAATGTAATAAAAAAACATGAGTTTTATTATAAATAGCAAAGTGTTGGAAGGAAATACTACTCTGTTGATTTCACAATGAGGCTAAAAATTAAAAGACCAGCAGATGGCGCACGATCTTAACGTATAAACCGGAAATGTCTGTAAGATTTCACTCGAAATTAACATAATGTGCGTGCATTCCAGTTATTATGGTCCCGTTTCAAATGCAAGAAATATAATCACGAATGCATAGAACTGCTTACCTGAAATATCCCTCAACATCACAAACACCTTTTTCTGGCTTCAGGTTTATAAATCCTGATTGTATTATAGTCTATAAATCTGACAGTATTCCAGCATCACGCAGCTCAAAAATAGTCTTAAACAACGTAAAACTAAGGAAAAATTAATTTGTCCTTTCATTCAGGTGGGTTCATTTGTCACTCCTTGTCTAAATGTAACTAATGTGACATTTTGGAGCAGAAGGCATGCAAGAAATGCAAAATCAAAAAAATTTCCTACCTGCAATAAAAACAAACACTTTCAAACCTCCCAGTAAATGTGATCCTTATTGTCAATTAAAACTCTGTCCAAAAGGCTTCCAGCAGACTGGTTCCATCATTTTCTGAGCTCAAAGGGAAAGGAAAAAAAAAAAGCGTGCAAGGAGAGCCTGTTGCAGGGTCCTCACAGACATCCACATCCCACTCTGGTGTATAAAAAAAAAAAGTCACGCAGACATGCGGAGGGGTGAACCAGCCCAGCAGCATGAATGAAGTTTTTGATCTTGTGATGACATCACGTTTTGAGGTCCAACTTGGAGCAATATGGGCACGGATTTAGGTGGATTCGTGAAATATCTACTTTTTACGCACAGAACAGCAAAGCTTTTGTTCGAATAAGTAAATATTTAAAGCTATTTACAGAGAGAAAAGGTGGATGTATCTGCTGCTTTTGTTGTCAGACATGTTAAATCTAAGTTTATGTCAGGTGACGTTTTGAAGTGTGTCAGGCATGACCATGGAAACGCTGCAGGAATGACATCTGAGCAGATCCAAAAGCCTGTGTTTTGAGCCCTTTTGGTTTATTTCAGCAACCAGTCTCACTGCCTCATACAGCAACAGTTAATTCAATACAGAAGCTCCTCCCTTCTCCCTGATTAGATGCTTCGTAGTTATATTAGCAGATTATGTGCATTGCACACTTAAATTCTTAAAGCATTTGCAAGAATAGCAGGATTTAAAGCAGTTTTATTAAGCATATTTTATTTGTCAGTGGCAGTTGGAAAAATAATCTAACTTTAAGGTTTTTAGTTCCTCCTCTAGAGCTTTTAATCTTAAAAGATGGAAATATGACTGTGTTAGTCTTGTGCTGTCAACCTATGTTTCAAGGGTACTATGAGGTCAAAATGGCCTCAACGTGCTAAAAAAGTGGAGCATTTCTAGTTCCATGACATAAACATCTAAGTATGAAAAATAGTGCTAAGCCTTTATACATGTGTTTTTTATGCTTCAGTTGTGTTGTTCCATAATGTATCAATGTATTTCTAGAATCTATCAATGGAAAATCATGTGAAAACATGCAACTGTGAGTGCAAGTATAATAATCCAGGGGTTATTCAAGCTCATTTGCATCAACATCACAGTTTCTTTGTCATTACTTCCTCTTTGACCAATACAAATAGAAACATCTTGTTCACCTGTATGCATATTTATCATCATCATTTGCTCAGTGGACAACCCTGCCAGCAAGCTTGCAGCATGGAACGACTCAGCTCCACTATGGTAACATCTAACATCTCCTCTCCTGGACAATCCCCTCATCTGTCGTGCAACTCCAGCAATCTGGCCGCTGCAGTGGTGATGTCCACCTGTTTCCTGCTGGGATTCCCTGGAAACATTGCTGTGATCATTCTCAAACCAAACTGGCAGCACCTGTCCAGTCTGAGCCAGAGTCTGATGCTGAATCTGGCTGTGTCAGACCTGCTTTGCTTGCTTACCCTTCCACTGTGGATTTATGCTTTACTGTATGGCTGGACCTTCAGCCTGGTGGGCTGTAAACTCATTGCATACCTTGTGTACTGCAGTGTTTATGGCAGCCTGATGACTGTGACTGCACTGAGCATCCAGCGTTACCTTCAAGTGGTCCGCCAGCAGAGGAGTTTACATCAGGTAGGAGCAAAGAAGCTGTTGGCTCTGCTCTGGCTGGGCTCAATGATCTTGTCCATCCCTGCTTTAGTTGTTCGACAGGTGGTCAATGACAAGCACCAGATGTATTGCAAACGTCACTACCCTTCCAGGGGCCAG
>VUQH01000418.1:0-10162 GCA_015106775.1 Etroplus canarensis | reverse complement strand
TGGACATGTTCAGAGGAGGGATAGTGGATATATTGGACAAAGGTTGTTGATGATGAAACTGCCAGGCAGGAGGAGAAGAGGAAGACCACAGAGAAGATTGATGGATGTAGTGAAGGAGGACATGCAGAGGGTTGGTGTGAGGGAAGAGGATGCAAGGGATAGGATGAGATGGAGGCAGATAATCCACTGTGGCGACCCCTAACTGGAGCAGCTGAAAGAAGAAGAAGAATAGAAGCACTTTCTGTATGTTTTATAAAAAGTTGCAATATTGTGAAACATTTCTTATTTTTAATTTAATTCAAAAATGTAAACTTGCATATATTTTATGTTCATTACCTGTAAAGTGAAACATTTCAATCCTTTGTTATAATTTTGGCGATTATGTCTTTTAGCTCATGCAAATCAGAAATCCAGTATCTCAGATTAGTAGAATATTTAATTTCAATTCTGAGTAAACTACTATGCAGCAATTATAAATACAAATTGTCCCTCTTTTTAGTTCAGTACACACAACCTCAACCACAAGGAGACTGCTGATTTGACAGTCGCCCAGATAACGATCATTGACACCTTCTGCAAAGAGCATAAGCCACAGAAGGTCAATGCTGAAAAGGCTGGCGTTTCACAGAATGCTGTATAAAAAGCATATTACTGTAAAGTTGGCTGGAAGGCCTCTCCATTTTTCTTTATGCTAGGAGATCTTACAAAAGTTGAAGCACCACTGAAACTCAAGCAACCCATATTGGTAACATTAACAGTCGTAAGAAAACAATCCTAAACTAGAAAAACAAACAGTCTTTCCAGTGAGACTGGACCTCTCAGACACAGGTGTTTTTAGATTACAATCACTTGACACACATCAGCTTCACTCAGGTGATCTCCATTTCATTAATTGTTACACTGCTGTAATCAATTAGCTGGACCTCTGCTAAATTAGGTCAGTCCCTTTAAAGGGGGGGCCAATATTTATGAAAACATTACTTTTGCCTCATATATTCTTCATGGACATTCATTTGTAAAATCCGTTTTCACTTTGATGTGACAGAAGCTTTTTCGTCAGTTTCTTGTCAAAAAAACTGAAATTACATTAAAATTATATTAAAGCAATAAAAGCTGAAAAATCCAAACATATTTTTTATAGGAATTATATAAAAAAAAGCTGATGTTTATTTAAATTGAAATTTTAAATAAACTGTTTTGAGATGAACTGGTACAGCCCTTCCCAGACTTCAGACACCTGCAGCCCAACTTAAAATTTAATGATCTTCTGCCACCCATCCACCCCTTCAATCACAGCTCTGTGATCATTGTAGAAAGGGGAATCCCCCCCGCCAAAAAAAACAAGCTTTACTTTCTAGATAATGTTCTTTTTAACTAATGACAAGATATGAGGTGAATTAACCCTAGTCCTGCCAGCTATACGACCAGCTAGACGGCCGGCAGTGAATGAAAACACCGGAAGTGATCAATATATAGACAACTGGCTTTACACAAAACTTATCTGGGACATCAATATATTGAGGTCTGGCAGTACTAGGGCTGAGCATAAAAAAAAAGGCAGAAAATCAGAAAATGAACAATCATAGTAAATAAACAGGTTAAAGACCCATGAATTTTTTTTTTAAATTAGTTTATTCTTTAAATTGAAATATTTCAGAGATTTTAAACAAAATTATGAAAACATAGCAACACTGTGAAAATACCTGTTAGAATAATTTTCTCCATAAAGCACACGGAGTCCCTGAAGTCGCTTCAGAAAGGGATTTACTTGCAGCAAGGAGTCAAGGCATTGTACAAGCATACAACGTTTGACTAAAGGACACACACGATTGCACCTTTATGCAGTCTGTGACAACCCACCCCCTCTTATGGGTTTGTTACCTTCACAATTGTACAAAGATTTACAATGTGGCCTTCACCTAACTCCGGACACACTTAAACATAGGTTTCAGTTGAGGTGTCTGATGTTTTTCCTTATCTATAGAAAGAGTCAGCTTCCATTGTCCTACAATCCTTGCAGACCATTATCTCAGCAGAGCAGGGGCATACATGAAACTTCCTTTTACTATTTGTATGACGTATACAAGGCCTAAACAATATGGCATGAGAGATTAACTGTCTATGAGATTTATAATGTGAGAGGTTAAATATTTAATCCTAACAATACCAAACTACTAAGGCTTGCAGAATTAAACATCAGTTTCATCAAATTACACCAGAAGCTGGTCCTTCTCCCGTGCCTCTTTTTTCTGGATAGCCTCTCTTTGCTGAGCAGCCTAACAAACCAACCACTGCACATAACACAGTGACAAAGAAAGTGACTCACCAAGATTTAGCGTTTCAAGGAATCACAGTGCGAAACCATAGGGCAGGGACAGTGTCTGTAAAGAGCAGGATGGCTCTGCGTTTATCTGCTGGGTGTCAGTGTCTGGCATCTCATTCTGTAATTTAGCTCTGTGCTAAATTTTATCAGTACACCAGCACTTGTGTTCACCACAGCCTACACATCAAAATAGGATTTTCATTTTCCAAACCTGTAAGATACAAGAGTTAAAATGAAATAATTTTACTGTTGTCTTTTAGTTAAGCAACAGATTCTTCTCACAAATATAAAATAAGGTCTATAAGAACATTGGAAGGTATGAGTTTAGACATTCACAAAACTGAATTGCCAATAGACTGTGGAGAAGTATTTGAAAGTCATGTTAAAGATTGCTTCAATGTCATAGCATCATCACTAAAATTAGCAGCTAAAGAGCATATTTTCTTTTATATAGTCTATTATTCCAACTTTTTGTCAAAACTGTTGAAGATCAAATACTCAGTATGACTGAAGGCAATGCCCAATGACCTGTGGAGAGTAGGATTAACCAGTGTGTCTGCCAGTTAGGGCACATTCGTAGACTTGCCTGGATGTACCACGTTCCATGTTATACACTGCGTGCACAATTAGGCAAGTTGCATATTCAAGGATACATTTTATTTTTTAACAACAGTGCACTTGGTTAATCAAAAATGTTCAATAACCTCAAAATTTAAGGAAGTGAGAGAGAGGTTTTGGCTTTTGTATGACAATCGATGTGTGCACAATTATTAGGCAACTATTAGTGCGCAGAGTTAAACATATTCTCATCACATTTTATTTTCATCTGTTAAAGTGAGAAAAACAAAACTCAAACTTTACAAGTGAACATTTGACAGTTAAAAAAATAAATAAATAAAAAAATCAGTGACCAAAATAGCCACCCTTCTTTTCAACACCACTCAAAAATCTTCAATCCATGGAGTCTCAGTTTTTTGATCTCATGACCATCAACTTTTTGTGCAGCAGCAACCACAGCCTCCCAGACACTGTTCAGAAAGGTGTACTGCACACAAGTTCTCAATAGGGTTTAGGTCAGGGGAGCTTATCATTCTTTCATCTTTAAGGCCTGGCAGTAGGTTTGGGAGTTGAGTTTCAGTCCATCTTCAACCTGAAAAAGGTCCAACAAGCTCGTCTTTAATAATTGCAGCCCCACCTCCACCTTGCTGGCATCTGAGTTGGAGTAGAGCTCAATGGACATTCCTAATCCAGTCACGGGCTCATCCATCCATAAAGAGTTACCCTCATCTCACCTGTCCATAAAACTTTTGAAAAATCTGTCTTCAGATATTTCAACTTATGTGCCTTGTTCAGTGGTGGTTGGGTTTCAGCCCTTCTTACCTTGGCCCTGTCCCTGAGCACTGAACAACTTGCACTTCTGGACACTCCAGGTAGGTTGCAATTCTGGAATATGACAGCACTGGAGGATAATGAGTTGCTGGTAGGTTCACGTTTGATTCTTCTCAAATCTTTGGCAGTCCATTTGTGTCTTTCTCTCAGCACATTTCTTGCGACCCTTTTGGGTACTTGGAACAAAACGTTTGATGACTCTGTGGTCATGTGCTAATAGCTTGGCAAATTCAAGAGTACTACAGCCCTCTGAAAGATGTTTTTTCATTGTCTAGTTTTCAGAGTCTGTTAGATCTCTTTCCTGGCCCATTTTGCATGAAGAAAGGAAGCTCCTGAATAATTGTGCACACCTGGTATAGGGTGCTGACTTCCTAAGGCCACACCCTTCCTCATTAAACAAATGCACATCACCTCGTATGTTTGAATCCAATAGGCATTCAAGTTTATACAGCTTGGAGTTGGAAAGTATGCATAAAAATGATGAAATGGTCAAAATACTCGCCTAATAATTGTGCATGTAGTGTATACCATTTTTTTCAAGTATTTTTTTTGCTCCTTTTTAATCATTCCCTGATATTCAGTGTTTTTAAACATCTGCATGTATTATATTACATAATTATATGGATTGTAAAAAAATGCACACATATTTTAATATGAATACAACCTTCTGTAACTATATGTAATGCTGCTATATTTTGAGAAGTTCCAGAGATCAATCAATAGCTGAGTTTACTTTATGTAATGTGTTTGATGACTGCACTGGCTTATTTATCTGACTCTTACTGAAGCACACTCTTCTGTTTTCCTTGTTGTTCAGTTGTTACTCCAATTAACTCATACCTTCTCTCTCAGGCTTTTGTTTCATATCATTATCTTTCTTTAACACTCTTTTTCCCTCTCTCTCTTATTGTTTTCTGCTTCTGGTTCTCTCCCTCTCTCTTTTTATGCCTTGTAGCTAAATCCCAATGCCAGAATGCATTTATCTGGTCTGATTTGTGTGTATGTGTGCAAGTGAATGTTTACTTGTATACTTTGCATACTCATAATGCAGAGTTTGACCTTGTTCAACCAAGTGCATCAGGGTCTCTCTATATATTCCCACAAGTGTATATGTGCATGTGTGCCCATATTACTGTCCCAGGGCACTTGCATGTTAGTGTCCATGCTAACATGCATCATTTGTCCTTCTGCATTCAAGCAACAGCGGTCGTAATCACAGGTGTATGCGTGTTGTTTGCATCTGTCAGTGTGTGTGTGCTTAAGCCAGCAGGGCACCTGCAGGTGCAGTCCATTCAATTTAGCAGGTTTAGGTGAAAAGCAGGTTACCAGTCAGACATTGTTTAGTCAACACATATCACACTGCAAAAGACACACACCACAAACAGTAACTGGAGGAAAATTACATCATTCTATTTTAACAGAGACAGAAAGTACCAGTACAAATACTTTATTACTGTACTTGGGTAGAGGTTTCAGGTACCTGTACTTTATTTGTTTCCCTGAAACTTTGTACTTCTATGCTCTACACTTTAACACAAATATCTCTACTTTCTACTCATTACATTTTCAAAACACGCTCATTGCTTTAGGTTGAACATATTTGAGGGGAGTTCTTGATTTTTTTTTCAACAAGCTGATTTAAACCTAAATTGAGGAAACAGTAACACATAAAAGACAATCCTATTGCTGTATCCATCAAGCCTTGGTGTTATGGCACCTCTTATACGCAGAGGTATCAAAAGTGAAAAAATAAAAAGTAAAACTGTGTCTTAAAGAAAGAGTTGTGATACTCCAACTTACACAGTCAGTGTTTTTCACAACTTTCCTTATGGGCTTTAAGTATGCTGAACTTTACTAATATAGTAAATCTTTTCCTGCACTTAAATTGCTCACACATGCAGTGCTTTTTAAAATGAAAGTACTGTACAGCATTTTACCTGTTGCAGATCCTTGCACTGGTGTTTTATCTGTAGCAGCTGTTTCAGCCTGTCTGTGTTTAACCTAACATTTTCTAACATTATAGTTTCATCATCTTTTGTAAAAATAAGGCAGTCTTGCCAGTAGACTTATCCATGTTTCTGATTGGTCAAATCCTACCAATTCGCAATTTCATGTGAATGAGCTTTTAGTTGGATTGTTAAACCCTGGATTAACTCATGGAGTTGATAAGTGCCTTTGTGTGACCACTTATCCAGATTACCAGTGTTAGGTTAAGTGAAACCAGATGGGTATGTTCAGCTTGCTTCGTAACACAGGGGTAATGATATCCTGACTTTTAGTTAATATTTGTGTGTAAAGCTTTTGGGCCCTTTGTCAAAAAGCATATCTCAGCTGCATCTTCTTTTAGCCCATACTGCATCTATGAATTTCTTTAAAAACACCAGACTTGTTTAAAAGTGCCCCCCCCCCACCAACTCCCAGTCAATTTGAGTTGAAAACCAATACTAAACAAAATATGCTTGTGATTGAATTTGTATGTTTACGCCTGTGCTTTTAGTGTACAAGAAGGTGATGTAATCTGAGGAAGTTGTGGGTGTCTGTGTGTAGGCATCCAGTACTTCGGCAAAGCAACACAAAAAGTGTGTTCACACCATTTATGTTTGGAACAGTTTAGTCAAACTCTTGAGCCCTTTCTCTTTTAGTTTGGTTCAATTGGAGGGTGAGAAAAAAACCCACAGGAACACTGAACACCCACAATAGAGGCCACATGAAAATGTAAGGCTCAATCCTTTACAAACTGAACTCAGTTTGATTCATGGCTGGAATCTGAGGTCCACTCAAGAGCTGAAATGTAATTCGTAATATATTTTTCTTGTGCAAACTGCAAAGAATAAAAGCATGGCAGAAGATATGCATTCCATGTTTATGGAAACTGAAATGAAATGAACCAAATGGTTGTTTTTTTTAATGGCCCAGACAGCTATGGTATGACAAGGTAGATAAATCACCAGAACTCTCAAGTAATACATGTCAGACATTATTAGTTGGAATTTTAAAGATAACATTTCAGTGAGATCATCTTTTAAAGATGTGTTCCACATTTCTAAAACTAAAACATGTAAAAGATATTTACATCAATGTAATTTTCTTATTCAGTGAATTTTCAGTGAAGTTAGTGTTTTATGGAAGACAAAAATAATCTGAGAGTGAAAAAGTAAGGGTGGAGAACTGCAATCAAAGAAGCAAAGAAATGGAGAGAAAATGATTGGAAGAGGGAGAGGAAAATGTTAAGTGTAGCTCTTTTTCTCATGCTGTATTGTTTTCCCCAGAAAATCCTGAGAGAGGGCATACATCTTGCTTTTAGATTAATGAATCTGCATCCAAATCTCCCAGGAAAAGCTCTACAAAAACAATTTGACAATTATTTTTCTCCTCCCCTGTACCTTTTTCATAGACACACATCCACATGTTCATGCACACACACTCTCACAGCACTGCACAGCACAGCACAGCATAGACAGTTATTGACCGACTTCACCTTGTCTTTCTCCCCTCTTGTGTCTTCCACCCTCTTACATGCAGAAAACCAACAACTCAAGTGGTGTATTGCTGAAAGTATTTTAAAAGACATTTTCAAAGGAAGTATCTACCATTGAGGATATGTAACTTCTAAATTATTTTGTCATAGTTTTTTTTAGGTTAAGTACATTAATATATCTGCAAAGTGCACAGCCTCAATCAAGTTACTGTGAAAAATAATGGTAATACAGGATGTTGGAGAATGTGTAGAACATTTTGTGAAATAACACGATCACAAAAACATCAGTGTTTGTCTTATTTGAAATTTTAAAAAAAATATATTTCCCCTTATTTAACTTTGTGTTGGTATTTTTGGTATTTCTACCTCTTCTTCATGCTGTTATCTCAAAACTCACATTATAATCTTAGGAGTTGGAGCAGACAATCCGAGAGTAGATAAAAAATTTATTTAGTTCTGTGAAGCTGCTGGGATGCCTTTCACATATTAAAAAGCAGTCCTGGTGTTGAGCTTCTTTTGCACATATCAGTTACTGTAGTCATCTCCCTTTCCTTTTTAGTTTTGTGAATTGATTGTTATTCATCTCATTGTTAAATACAGTACACAATCTTCTCTAAAAGTCAGTTTGTTTTGGTGGCTGAGAATTGAGAGCTTAACATCATAGCTTCAGATTAAATGACTTCTGTCATGTTTCAATGTGTGAGTGGAGGGTGCGGACTCAAATGGAGGACTCCAGGAGGCAAGATGTGTTAACTAAAAGTGGCTTTATTTGTCAAAAGACCTTCAAAGTAAACAAAGTCCATAAACTCAAATTTCAGGCAAGGACAACACAGGAACAGGAACCCACTCACAAGAAGGGATCCAACATTGACAACTTGACAAAGAGCAGAGGGAGGCAGGGGTATAAATACACAAAACCAAACAAGACCAGTGGGAAGAGAGCACAGGTGACAACAATTAAGGGCAGGAAGTAAAATTAAACACACCGCACAAGACCTGAATAGTTGCCAAAGTAAAACAGGAAGTGAGAACACAGCAGAAAACAGAAGAAAAGCAGAAGCTCAACACTAAATAATGACTAAAGGGAAAGCATAATGAAAAACACTCAAAGTGTTTTTACTACAAGACACATCATGCAGTGCTTTATTCTATGCCTTTAAGCACATTTAACTATCATGCACACTCCAATGGACGCATCGGGAGCAATTTGGAGTGCAGCCCAAGGACACTTTGACATGTAGATTGGAGGAGCTGGGGATCAAACCACCAACCTTCCAATAAGAAGACAACACTCTCTGTCTCCTGAGCCACAGCTGCCCCTGAATGAATCAACTCAACAAACCATCTACTTTATTAAATAATTTTAATCTTACAGCACCAAATACTTACATTCAGTCTTTTTTCACATCCATGTTAGAAAATTTAATTAAAAACAATGAATATTAACATGCTATAATCAGTTGAGACCCCATAGTTTTACACCTTTTGCAGGTGTTTTGGCTCAAGTTGGGATTCACTGGCCATGGGTCAAAGATTCACTTTTTTCACATTTCTAGAGAAAATAATGTCATGGTTCTTCTTGTAATAATAAGTGTGCTGAAGTACAAACAATCTGAATGGAGGAAAATGTAGATGTTTACTAGTACTACTAAGTACTAGTACTAGTAAAAGTACTAAACTTCCTATTATCACTCTGATCATATTAAATGGTCTGTTATTTAATGGATCCCCCGCAGTTACATTTGTAATTATTGTGTTGAGGATAATGTATGCACTGCTGATATTTGATTTTTTCTTTTAACATCTTCTGATATTTTTATGTTATACTGTCTTCACACTTAGAGTATAGATAAGCTCAGAATGCTAGTGTTTATACACCTACACATGCTGGGCTAAATATGTTCTCTGTTTTGAATCCATTTACTGAGGCCTATGTGTCTCCGCAAATGGAAATGGACGTCAATATGTGGTAAAATTCATTTCAGAGGATGTTACCCATGCAGCAAGATGAATACAGCTGGCAACTGTCTCAAGCAAAGGGATTTTCACCAGTGAAAACATCGTGTTGTACAAAATGGGCTATAACTGATAAGAATCATTAAAAAAAACACAATAGGACACGACATATAGCAGGTCGCAATTTATCAAACGAAACCCTCTAATGACCAAGCTTTTTAAATTTTTTTGTTTTGAACAAAAAAGGGACAAAAGTAATAGAAACACCATTATCTATATACAGCATCTTTGTACAGCACGTTATAATATAAGAAAACCACATATAACAGTCACCAATGGATTTAAGATGAGTGTACAATAGCTTCCTTAATAATCGTAGGCCTTTGATAAAGGCTCACGCTAGTCTCTTGTTTCAGAGAAAGCCAATACGGATAAAGAAAGTGTGAGTTACAGTAACATGCAAAAAGATGTTTTATAAATCTGCAGTGTTGATAGGATTGAGAGTTCTGGGCCCTCTGCTTGAAGAAAACATCATAAAGGCATGTTTGTAATGATGAGACACAGAAGACTGAAATGATTCTGCTGATGCAAATATAACCAGTCTGCATTGTTGTGCTTTTCAATGCATGTTTGAAGTCACATTTGAAGTTAAATGAACAAGTAACATTTTGAATTAATACAGCTAATGTTACAAAATAGTTTGAAATGAATCATGACCTTGTTTTTAAGAAGGGAAGAGAGGCAAAGAGAAGTGTGCGCTGGCTGGAATGCTGGAATGCGTTATCTGTAAAAAACAGACACATCTGACCTTGGAGGGCCAGACAGAGAGGGAGACAGAGTTATGCAGGGGGGACAGTGCAGCTGCAGGGCAGAATAAAAAGAGTTGTTTGCTATGAGAGTTTGGGATTTGAGAGTCACAGTCTTCGTGAGTCAAGGTGTGCTGTGAAAAAGTGCCCAGAGACCAGAGAAGTCCAATTGCAGAAGGGATCTTCAACTTTGTGCACAGCAGCCCTCGT
>VUQH01000417.1:10628-26914 GCA_015106775.1 Etroplus canarensis | reverse complement strand
AGCCACCCCACATGCACACACTCTTAAGTTTGCAAGGCCCCACGCATCAAAACAACCAGCCTGCATCCCTCTCAAGTGTCAAAATAAGCCCCTGGAATCATATCCTTTTTTTTATTCCTTTTTTTAAAAAAAAATATTTCCACACAAAGCCCAGACAGTCTTTGCCTGAGACACACAGACACAACGGCCCGTCACTATCTTTTTCCCAGAATGCCTGTCCTGCGATACGAGGTGTACAGTAAATCAATCCCAGAGGCATTGCGTAATAGTTTAAGAGCTGTGTCCAAATACCAAAATAATCACCTTTTCAACTGGTCTGCTCTGGCTCACTCTGGCTACAAATAATAAAATCACAAGGTCCCTTCCCTGTTTCCAGACAAACAAGAGTGTTTACACTGAGACGCATTATGAAGTTGGAGCTCTGTGTGTGATAAGCAGGCTATGAACGGTGTGACACTGTTTTCTGAGATAAGGAACATATGGTCAACAGTAGTTGTAATGATTACAAAGCAATTTGCATAGATGTTCATTTTATGTACGGTATATGTATTCTGTATATACGGATGTAGATTAATTGTCCTGCTTTACTTAGACTCACACTAAATGTACTGCTACGTTTTTATAATCTACAGGTCTGTGTGTGTTCCAAAGATGCTTTCATGTTTATAATGTTGTTTACTCTCCAACTTTTACCATACTTTAAAATACTTGCTTTGACTTTTATTTTATTTTTATTCTAGTTTATTTTTATGTTGACAAGTAACCATGCAACACAGCACGGCATTAATAACCTAAGCTGCTGTGCAATCCCCGTACCTAGGTGGGCTTTTATAACGCATACCGGGGGGAAAAAAAGGGGAGGAAATCAATAACATACACAATCTATATAATAAATACACCCAGTGAACACTCAAAAACAAATAATAATCAGATAACACCGCACAGGGCACAAACTGCAGTATATGGACTGGTACTGATTTAGCGCTTTTCTACTCTAACTGAGCACTCAAAGTGCTTTTTAACGCACTTCGCTCATTCATGCAGCGCTTTATTCTATGCCTTGAGTGCATTTTAAGTAACGCGCACATTCACGCTCCAGAGGATGCAGCAGGAGCAATTTGGGGTTCAGTGTCTTGCCCAGGGACGCTTCGTCATGTAGGCTGGATGAGCTGGGCATTAAACCGTCAACCTTCTGAAGCGAAGACAGCCCGCTCTACCTCCTGAGCCACAGCTGCCATAAAACGCGGCACAGGAACTTAGTCGTGCTTGCATGACCGATTCTGTTTCCAATAGATGCTGAACTACAACAGGAAGTCGCTGAGCACCTCGGAAGCTCAGTTATACAAGCCTTTGTAAATTAGTTTAAGATTAGCAAATGTAATTATCAAAACTTATTTAATTTCATAAGAGTATCGTAATGGTGCAACCTTGTGCAAAATTTTAATTGCCTGATTGTATATCGCCATAAGAGGCCTGATTGTTGTGGATGCTGCTTATACGATAGTTTAAATGAGTAAAAATCATACAGGCATGAAATGGCAAACAGGCTCTAATAAGCTTAAATGTTAGTTTGTTTGCTTTTGCAACCTAAGTCATTTTTTAAAGTTGTTTCTCAGATTTTAGATGGGAATTTAAAATTAAGCCAAAATATTTTACCTGCACCCCTAAGAAGGGTCTGACCTAGCTAATACTCTATGGATTGCCCATTAATCTTTATAAATATGACTTACTGGCTTCTTTTGAGGACCGAGCACTGAAAGAAACGCAAACTGACGATGTTTTCGTAAAGCTGCACATGAGATGAGAGTTTTCAAACCGCGCTGCTGTGGATTGTAAACGATGCAAACGTTTGGAGGAGACAGATAAAGCAACTCTACCAGATATGTATAGCACCATATTGTCTGCATACATCTGAAAACCTGCTTCCAGACACGGCTATGCAGGGGCGGGTCTAAATGGGGGAGGAAGGCCCCGGTGTGGCACTTTCTGGCCCCACTTTTTCTGTCGAAGACAGCTTTGTCCTTCTGAATGCATCGCTGTGAGGACATGGCTATGAAATTTTAAATAATATTACACGCAGTGAAAGCTGTGGGTTTAATTATAGATGGAAAACAATACATTTGTAGGTTTCCACAGATTCATGTAGCTAGCACTGGTTTGGTTCTCCTGTATTTTGCAAACTGCAAACAAAGGATGTGTGAGACACTGTACAACTCAGTAATATTAACCACATTTGTTGGTGTAACCACATTATATTTTATTAGACCCGCTAACTCTCATTAAATCACGTCCTTCACTCTGGCTGCTGTATTACTGCTGGGCAGCTACGTCTCCTAACGCGGGTTTATAGACGCGGGAGGTCTGTGCAAGTTAAAGTCATTATAACGCACTTGTTTTGTTTTTATTTTTAATCAAATTTTGTTTTTTTTTTTGTTTCTATTGACTAGCTGGTGGACCCACCTGTGCCACCCCATCTAAAAAAAAATCCTGGAAACACCCCTGTGACTGTGGTAGATCATTCCTATATAAACTGTCAGCGCAGCTTTGAGGGTAGAAGTAAATAAAACGCCAAAGGAAACTGTGATCAGTGATTTCTTATGCCTGTTGAAATGATTCTAAAGACCTGCCTTTACGCTGACAGAGCGATCAAACCAGCAGTGGATCTGATGTGGATGAAACGCCGAGCAGATTTTAGATACAGCGCATTGTCTCGTCAATGATTTAACAAGGTCACCTTTATTTTGTTTAAATCTTTACAAAAATAACACGTTTTCTGTGTATTTTCCGTGTATGTGGACCTACTTTTTGTTTTCCTTAAAGCAAAAACGTTTCTTTAACTCTTGATCCAGGGTAAGCCTTTTAGATTTTGCCGTTTTGCTATTACCTGCCAGAGAAAAGACAAGCCCCCCCAATCTGTGAAGTCAAAATTTTTGATCCGGCGTCGTCTAATTTATTTCGGCTCTTCCCCCCCATTACGCGCTCCCCGCTATCTGCATTTAGCTGCTTATTTTTTTTTTTTTGGCGAGTGCTGTGCCATCACACAGGTTGTTGTTGTCGTTCTTGTTGCGAAATGCAGCTTTTATTGATGTAACAGGTGCTTAGCTCGACTGTGGCAGTCAAAATAACACATCTCCTCCTCTGTTTGGCTTTCAGAATGGAAGCTAAAGTTAGACATCTTTGAGGTTTTTCTGCCACTTGATGGAAGGTGATGCCGATGCATAATGCATGAGGAGAGAGGGAAGACTTTGTCTGGCTGCTTTTTATAGACCACCAAAGCTCTGCTACTGCACACACACACACACACACACACACATAAAGAGAGAGACACACACACACACACACACGCCTGAGCCAACCGTCTCACTCAATGCGCTCTAACCTCTCACACATCAAGAAAGCAGGAGCAGAGGAAAAACAGGAATCGAGCAAACTGGCAACATTGTAGAGAGTTAAAAAAAAAAAAAGAAACAAAAATGTTGACGTGCTATTTTCAGACGACAGGGTCTTTTTGATGCACAAACCAAAAGAGAAGCAAGGGGAAGAGGAGCAGCGGGGCTGGTGTTTGTCTCAGAGATGGGCTTTAACAGAAATACTTTATACATGTGATCTTACATGCTCTCCCCTGTCTTTGTTCCCACTGTTCCAACACTTGAGTGAAAGTGTCTTTGAGTCTAGTTAAAATGAGAAAAATAAGGAGGGGAAGCTGGGGGTGTGAAATTATTTGCAGGCAAAGCCGAGCTTCTGCTTTAGCGTGCAGACTTTGCAAACACCATTTGCTGCCCTCAAAAGTGTGAAGTTATTTTCTCCTTATCCCTCTAATCCTTATTTAACCAGGCTGGTTGACTAAGAGCACACTGTCATTTATAGTAATGACCTGGGGGGGGGGGGAAGCTGCAGAGAGCTGCACGTATACACACTCAGCACCTGTGTGCTGCCCAGTACCCGCAGACGGTGGCGGGTCGTAGCCTCTGTGGTTCCTCCATTCATCTGCTGGATTATTTTCCAGTGCTTTTTTAGGTCAGGGCGCGCGTTCACAGGAAAGAAGGAGCCTGTGATTTTTAAAGGTCGTGCGGCATTCACGTCTCTCGGTTTTCTCGAGCGGCTGCAGCAAATTTGGTTATTAGTCATTTAACCGACGTGTTTTACAAGTTAGGTGGTTGATAGTTAAACGCTTGCATGTGGGATCTTCCAGCAGCAGCGCACTTCGCTTGTGAGCTGTTTCTGTGCTCGTAGTGGAGGTGGGACTCACCAGAGACCCGGCCGTACGATATTATCACAATAGTTAACTCAGTGCAATATTGTAGCCATTATTTTAAACACACTGAATGAATGAATGAACGAATGAATGAAACTTTATTGTCATTATACACCAGGTACAATGAAATTCTGTGTGGCTTCTCTCTATGAAAATAAAGGAAAACAATTCACCCATAGGACACACAAGAAAAATAAATGAGCAGCTACTCATAGTTAAAGGCAGCTCAAGTAAGTAAATGCAACAGTGTAGCAGCATCAGGTAGTGATTTATCTTTTTTCAACCACAAATTATGTCCCCAAAGGTAAACTTTTTATTCAGTATCTGTTTTATCTAATGAGATAAAGTTCTCAACGTGTTCCTCTCCACTTCTGTCATTTTCATTGCTGCAGAACGGGACTGTCAAGAAGACTGATCAACATTGTCATTAAAAACCTGTCAGAAATGACAAACTGAAACTGTACAACAGTCTAGTCCAGCTTATCTGGATGCAAACATGTGGACTACTGTACTATTGTGCAACCCGGTCTGGCATTCGTGAAATAGTCACAACTGTAATCTTATCAATTCGTGTCCCTAGACACAAATTTTACTGCATTTTTGTGCCCCTCAGCACGGATTTTCCCGCATTATTTTGTGTCCCTTGACGCAACTTTTTATCAGTCTGTTCTCATCGATGCTAATTGGTGTCCAAATGCAGATTTATTTATTTTTTCTTCCACTTTTAAAAGACGGGGGAAAAAAAGGTGGTGGAGGTTTGAGTGCACATCTTCACGCATTTTTTTTTCTTCCCATTTTTAAATATTTTTTTAATTTGTAAAGTTTTGCCGCTAACAATGAGTTGGTGAGGTTTAGAAACTACTTTAGGTTTAGGCATTGAAAACAAGTGTTAGGCATGAGGATGAGAGATGTCTGGATTACGTTAAGAAATTAAAAATTTGTGGGATAGTGTTAGAAAAGACCATGGTTTGGGCTAAAATACAGTTTGTTTTCTTGGTTGCCAAGAGACTGGGCTGCATTACATGTGTTTTGAGCAGTGCAACTTGTACAACAAAATTAACGCAGACCCTTCAGCAGCTGAAGAATCTGAAAATAGAGTAGATAGACTAAGTAGGTGGGCTGAAAATGCAATTAGTGGTAAATATTTCTGTTTGTATGCACAATTTACAGAACATAGTATTGCTATTTGGTATCCCTGCATCGCTACAAAGTTGCCACACAAAACATTTTGACACTCTGCTGTATCAGTTTTTCCCCACCCCTCCTTTGTAGGCTTCTGAGAAGTTTGACTGTAACATGTGTTGTGTTTGAGGTGTCTGGTCATGTGTGCCTTTAACAGTCTTTGATGATTTTCCTCCAGTGAAATTTTCCCCTGCCAGCCTGTGGATTTGAATTTCAACCTCTAGGTCACATTCTCTGTTCAGTGTCACCCATTATTGAATAAAGGACTTTGTCAGAACTTTAAATTGAGTGGAACAGTAGGAGAGAGGTTGAAATGGCATTCTGAGTACCACTGAGGGTATTAGAGAGTGAATCCTACTTTCTACGCTTTGGGGGAATCCAGGTATCTAACTGGGATTAGGCTGAACAGTGTCTTGCTGCCCAGGAAGCACAATTAGAAGTTCCTTGCTATTGTTCTCTCACCTTAAAACCAAAGCTTTCGGAACTGTATGTGCTTAACAACCATGCTTGGGTGGTAATAATGAAGTGCACATTTAAAGTGATACTTTTATTTATTTTTTTTTTCTTTTTACTGTGTTTCCACACAGCTGTGTCACAAGAGCTGAGAAACAACAAAGCATGTAACTGCCTCTGGCACGCTCTAGCAGGCTCAGCACCGCATTTGGAGCCTGATCTCAACAGAAACAAATGCTATGTGGACAAAGATATTGGGACACACCTCTTACTGTAGGTGTATAAAAACAAGCAGCTAGCCATGCAGTCATTGCAACACTTGAGCTCTCTGAATTTCAGGGTGGTACTGTAATATGATGCAACCATTGCAAGAAGTCAGTTGGTGAAATTTCTTCGATTCCTATATACTCCACCATCAACTGTAAGTGGTATTTTTGCAACGTGGAAGCAAAGGGAAACCTAAATGCGTCAGCCTACCAAGATGTTTTGGACTATCCTATGCTTCCACCTCTGTGGGAACGGTTTGGCGAAGGCTCTTTTCTGTTCATGAATGTGCACTGAGGCGCATTCATGCTGGAAGGTCCATAAAAGACATGGCTGGTTGAACTTGACTGGCCCACACAGAGCCCTGTCCTCAACCTCATCAAGCAACTTTGGGACGAACTAGAACAGAGATTGTGAGCCACGCCCTCTCATCCAACATGAGTGTCTGACCTCACAAATCCTCTTCTGAATGAACGGGCAAAAATTCCCACAGACACGCCCCAAAAATCTTGCAGAAAGCCTTCCCAGAAGATGGGATGTCATAAAACTTCCTGTAAATGTATGAGTAGGTGGCCCGATACCTTTGTCCATATAGCACATATTACCATAGCCCATAAGAATCCGTACACATTTTTCCTTAGAGACTTCATAAGTTAAGGTCAAGCATGAAGCTTTATGAGAAAGACTGTAGAATGTTTAAGGTGTTTATGACATGCCTGTCACCATGGGTTCTTATGGGATATGTACACTAAGAGTGGAGTAAATTGTTACATTTTAAGGATCTGAATAGGTATAGGGCATTAACGTAGTTATCCCCGTTCATGTCCTTCTGTCAGTCAGTAGCTAACTTAGGATTCTCTCTCATCTCTCACTGTATTGCTCTCTCTCTTTTCCCATCTATCTGTCAGTCCCTACAGGTTCCCTGTATCTGGTTGCCATGGAAACTACACATATGTCTTGAACAGCTGTTTTGCAGTTGTCCACAAATGACAGTCAACTTTACTTTGTGTCCACTCTCCATTTCCCTGTAAGCAGCCTCCTGATTGAGGCGTACCACGTACATACAGTACACCTACCCATAGCTTGAGATCAGCATACAGTATAATCAAACACCAACTGACACATAAAGATTTGATGTAGAAAGAAAATTACTGGTGTGGCTGTGCTGTGGAGTAAGCATATAGCTACTGCAGCTTTTGTAAATCATTTAGTGGATGTAAATTATTGTGATTTATATCAAGGGTTCCTTTTCCCTTTTAGTTAATGACAACAGGGTTAAACAATCATTATAAATCCTTAACATCACTTCTTAATATAAAGCAGTGTTAGTTTGTGTATTTCATCACCAAATAAAATCAGCGTGTACAATGTAATAGCCCACTTTGGTTGCCATTCTCAGCAACTTTAAAACTTTAAGACAAAATGCATTTTAACCATCCTGGTGTTGATTTGACACATAGCTTTTTCTCTTTGTACTTAAAGTCCCTTTGCCTAAAATGGAATGATGGGATTATTGAGAACTAATTTGCTCTGTCAAGTTATGATTTAAATTATAGGTTCACATTGTTTCATCTCTGATCCTTCGGCTTTGCTTGCTTTAATCTTGACGTCTGTGTATACGGGGCTTTGGCACATCCTTTCCTAAGGTGTTTCCATTAGATCAGTTGGAGTACAAAATCCACAGTCCTTACACTGTGCAAAAATACATAGCATTTCAATGGTTTTCTGAAGCTAATGTGAACTCCATGGTATTAAATCCCATTTTCCCCTGACTAGTGTTACTGCGCTGAGTTGCTGTGAAGAGTTAGTGATATAAAGTGAGAATATTGCACTAAAAAGACACAAACTTTGGATGACACTTGCTTGAGCTGTCAAAATCAGACTGCAGAGGTTTTATTTAAACTTCATCTGAACTTTGGAGTTTTTGCACTGAACAAAGTCTAGGCATTTTGTTCTCCATTGTCTTCCATTATTTGAGACATGTTAGACAGGGACATTTTGATGCCCCATATTTTTCATGTAAGGAGAAATAACTAAAACAAGCTAAACCTGTTTTAGTGTTCACAGGAACAACTGATTATAGCTGGCACTTGACTATTAATGCAAACAGCAAATGATTATGGTTGTTGCTTATGAGGAATTTGCCAATAGCACAACACTGATATTGATTCCTATTGGCCATATTGTCAGACAAACAACATTTTTTCCCCTTTATTACTTGAGGTCAGTGTGAACCACTTGACCCTTGCCCTGTCTTTAATCACATTCAGCCATGTGCCATAAAAGGCAGGTTATTTTATGAAAACTTCACTCTAACTAGCTCTAACAGGTTGGAAAGTCTACACACCAGAGACGATCCTAACCAGGGAAGTGTATCAAATTTCAAATTATAGTATATCTTTTGCAAATCATGAGATTCCTTGTATATATAACAAATGCTGCTCCAAATTCACTGATGAGTTGTGATATGCTGTTTGATAGAAAAGAAAGCAAGAGCATTATCTATTCCCCTGTAACTAATTCAGCTTTAGATGCGGGTTAATTGATGCTTTACAGTCCTGTGTCTCTACAATATACTGTGATGTGTGGAGATGATGATGCTGACTGGCTCCAGTGTTGTTCTGTTTGTTACTCATCAGCTATTTAAATTACATTAAGTGCTGCAATCAAGGGAAGAATGGAAACCCATCTGTATATAGTACTTGTTTGGTCTATATGATATTCCTGCATCTAAAATGATAAGTCAACTAAGTGATTAGCAAACTGACAAAAAAATAAACCCCTATGTTGATGATTGATAAATGTATTAAAAAATTGAGAAATTTTTTCACAGATAATTACATTTTTTTCTCTATTAATATCTTAAAGACTCTATTGCCCATGTATATGATTTTGTGTCTTTTGGTTTGTATGGTGGTGTTGTGTGACAATGTTGGCTTTTTCACTGGTATAAGGTCTTCCTGGGTTGAGGCAGTATGGCTCTATTGCTGTCAGTGTCACTGAAATTACACATGTCTAAACTACAGTGCTCCACCTTTCTGTCTTGTTTGCCCATCACTGTCTATTTATCTGTCACACACTCCGGTGTCCTGTCTCTTTTGCTTTGTTACTGTGTTCTGCTGTGTTCACACTGATTTCTTTAAAACATACCAAATTTATAGTAAATTCTCTGGTATCCTGCTTGTCTCTTTTACTCTATCTGCTTATCTGTTTATCTCTGTGTCAACTTGTTTGTAATGTTTCATGTTTCTTTAGTAGATCTGTGTCAGAGTGTTATTTGTTGCATGGCTCATTGTTTCTCTAGCAGCAGGTCAGAAAGCAGGAGCTACCAAACACGCACACTCTTTCTTAACACTGATCCACACTGACGTAACAAGGACAGTCAGAGAACGCTCACTCAACACACGTTGATTTTGATAGCGAGTGCTTGTGGTCTTGCGTTTGTCTGAGTGTGTAAGTGTTTGCTGGGCATGCCTTAAGCACACTGCTTATCCTCACAAACAACAGGTGTTAACATATGGATTTTTGGTGTGTTGCAGTGTTGCGTCTCCTGAAAGAAGGTGCTGACCCCAACACTCCCATTCCCTCTGGGGGATCCTTGCTGCACTTGGTAAGAAATGTTAATTAAGGAGGTAACATTATATATGCTCACATGCATTCTATGCGTTGTATCCTGTATTTCTAATTTTAACCTTTACCGTAATAAAAATCAGTCTAAACTAAAAAGGTATTATTTCTCCTCACAGTATGACATTATTATTCCTATAACTATAACACATTGGTGCTGCTAGCCTTTCTCCATTTTTTCCATAAATTAATCACGACTCTGAATCCAAAACGTTGGGATGTTGCATAAAACATAAATAATAACACTGCAATGATTTTAGTATTTTATTCAAAAACTAACATTAAAAACAAATCAAAGGTTGAATGTGAGACATTTTACTATTTCATGAAAAATACTAGCTTATCACAATCTCAAAAAAGTTGGGACAGAGCCACATTTACCACTGTGTACCATCCCCTCTTCTTTTAACAGCAGTCTGTAAACATCTGGGAAGTTAGTTTGGGCCCAAAGTTTTTAGATTATTTTCACATATGGCTTCTTCTTTACATGATAGATCTTTAACCTGCATTTGTGGACAGCATAGTGAACTGTGATCACAGGCAGTGATTTCTAGAAGTGTTCTTGAGCCCATACAGTGAGTTCCATGACAGAATCATGCCTGTTTGCAATGCAGTGCTGCCTGAGGGCCCAAGGATCACCAGCATCCTTTATTGATTTTCAGAAGTATCCCTTGCAAATAGAAATGCCTCCAGATTCTTGGAATCGTTTGATGATATCTTTTGATAAGTATTGTAAATAATTGTAAAGAATTTTTTTTTCTTATTTATAACATTAATAGTTAGCAGTGCTTCTGGAAATGCTCTGCAAACTAATAATATGGTAACTTACTGTCTTTGCATTCTGCAGTGTGCTCGACATGACAATGTGTTTGCAGCAGAGCTTCTGATTGAGCGAGGCTTGAGTGTCAACCTGCAGGATGAAGACCTGTGGACAGCCCTACATGTAGCCTGTGTGTGTGACCATGCAGATGTGGTGCTGCTTCTGCTGGTGGTGAGAAACACACATGAACGTAAACATACTCAAAAACACAGAGATATGCTTTGTGGTTACAGTTTTAATTTTCTGGTTGATCTTTGCAATTCCAAGTGTGTCAGCTACAAATTAGATTAGTGTTTTGGACCTGGTTGATATACAAGCTTCATTTTGCAGTAGCTTTGAACTACCAGCTGTATTCGCATTAATCATCAAGAATTCTGTCCAAGTGGAGCATCTTCCATTGATGAGGGGTTTTGTATAGCCAAGGGTCTGAAACACAGCTTTCCATTCTCTTGCAAACCAGCTGAATCTCTGAAAATGAGAATGTTTAGAAATTCCGCATTTGCATGATATCAAAGAGAGAGCCTATTCTGTGGAGGATGTCTTGACAAGAGCCCTGGTTGTACTGATTAGGTCCATAATGAGAGAAGTGCCAGCTGCAAGGGAGGGCATGCACATCAAGCCCGGTCACTGAGTGAGTTGGGTCTGCTCTGCTGGTGTTGATTAGACCCAGGGAGGGTTGACTGCAGTGTAGAATTCTGTAGAATCCTGTGCAGACTGGTTCTGCTGATTGGGCCCTGAGTGATTGGTGTTGCCTGTCTATGGGAAAAGGAAATATATTTTCCTGAGAGGAATGGGTGTGTTTGAAGGGCTCCCAGGCAAAAGGATGTGCAGAATTAATATGGCTGACTGACTGTGTTGACTGTTTGTGTATTTGCATGTATTTAAGAGCAAAGATTCATGTGGGGTGCCTAGTTTGTTGAGGGAGGGTGTGCTATACATATGCCTAATGCCATTTAATGCAGTGCGTTTTGCTTTCATGAGGGGCAATACCATGAAAGCAGGAGAGGGAGATTTAAAACTTCTCTCTTGAAGGTAGTACCTAAATGTCTCCCACTCACTACCAAGACAGAACTAGTTCCTCATAAATTAGTCCATATTAACATTAACTCTGCTCTGTTAGAACTGGGTGCAGAAAGAAAGAGGAACAGCATTTGTAAGAAATTAAAAAATGAGATTCCACACTGTGAAAAGTTCAAACATTTTTACAGCTTACCAACACCAAGGACATTTTCAGCTTTCACAGCTTGAGTCTTCTTTGATACTAAATGTGTATTTATTTGGCTCTACTTGTGCTTTATATGTGAGTGTGTCTTTGTGCATGCTTGGGACAACGTTTGGTAAAGGGAAAAAAGCCAAGTAAGACAACACTTTAAACATTTCAGTTTCCAAAATGGTGCAGCTTTGCTCAGGGTACAGTTTTCTCTTTTTAGTAAGATAAACACTTGAGTTTCACTTTTCTGTAATAAATGGCAAGGGAATATGATTTCTGAAAGGAGATCCCAATCTTTTCCTGTCTACTGCGTAAAAATAGCTTCAGACAAGCCATATTTCTGATTAGAGGTCCAATATCCCTTTTTTCTATTTATTCATTTTGACACCCATCTCCATCCACTACAGACCCTGCCAATGCTCTGTCTTTCTGCTCTGTTCTCAAGCTGCTGCCTTGTCAGAGCTCTAAGTGGAGAGCTTTCCTCTGACTGTAATGTTTTTTTAGAACTAGAGACTTGCTGAAGGAGCTTGACTGGCACCCTTATCTTTGATTGGCATGGGATGGAATAATGTTGCTAGCACATACTAATCTATTGTTTCCACTCCATCATGTCTTTCTGTACTTCCCTCCCTTTGTCTCCTATGTGTCTGTCCTTGATTTCCAAAGTGTTTTTTGCTGACAGGGATGTTACAAAGTTTGTTATATGGGAAAAGTGGGGGGTGGGGTGTGTGTGGGATGTGTGTGTGTGTGTGTGTGTGTGTGTGTGTGTGTGTGTGTGTGTGTGTGTGTGTGTGTGGTTGGGAAGATGTTGATGTACTTTCCTAACTAATCATTTCAAACAGCTGAAACACTCTTGGGATAACAGCTGATCTCATCAAAATGCCTTTTTGAAAGCTGAAGTAAAACTATTCACCTTGAGGTAACACAAACTGTCTTGCTATCTTTTTTAATTTTAATGTCAGCTGGGAATCTTTTCTGAAGTGGAACAACAGAGTATTATTTTAGTACCTGCAGAATAATGTTTTAGCACATCAGTTATACTTAACTAAAGCTAAATATTAAAAAATGAAATCAAACTATGAACAACACATCAGAAAACAACAAAAACTAACTGTAAAAAATATTGTGCACTTTAGTGTGTAATCTTACCATTTCTGCCACGTTTGTCAACATAACCAGCCCGAACTGGCATTAGTGCGTATGTTAATTGTGACTGTGAGATAAGTGTTTGCAATGGGATACCTGCTCTGTACTACTTAAATTTCCCCCTGAAACCCGTCCAACATTGCTGGGATGAACTAGAACTAGAATAGAGACTGCGAGCCAGGCTCTCTCGTCCAACATCAGTGTCTGGCCTCACAAATGCTCTTCTGGATGAATGGGTGAAAATTCCCACGGATACACTCCAAAATCTTGTAGAAAACCTTCCCAGAACAGTGAACACTATTACAGGTATAAAGGTGAGACCAACTCGAAATTAATGCTGTAAGTGTAATGTGTAGGTGGTCCAATACTTTTGCTCATACAGTGTATGTGAAAGCATAGATAGCTCTAAAGATATTATTATTTCATCAGACAAATATTCTAGGTTGTAAAGAGGAAGTATAAAATTCAGATTCTTCCTCTTGTTCCTCAGTAGTGAATTTATTTTGGCTGATCAGCCAAAAATTACAGTTGACTCTATGGAATGGATGAATAGCCACTCTGTGTTTAGTTTAGTTTTGGCAGAGAGTTATCACATGGGCCTATGCATGCGCAAGACTGCATTTAGAAGTTTAGTTGTGTGACAATGGAGTAGATGTGCACCCTTTACTTGCTCTTTTTATGACAGAAGCCTTGCCACACATCACAATCTCCATCAGATACAGTTCACATGATTACAAAAAGTGCTACAAAAAGTGTGTGAAAGTATGGGTTTTATGGTACTGCCGCAGCTCTGCTATCCTGCTAGGCTCTTGCTCTCTGGGTAAAGGCCTGTAAAGTAACCACAGAGTTAACTGACAGCCTGTTGGAGGCCTGACAACATCTCAGTGAATCCAATTCCTGACAAACCTTAACAGCTCTTCTTCTATGTTCATCCTCTCTCATCCTCTCTGCATTTTCTGTGTCTTGAGCGGGTTAAATATGACAGATCTTTCCCCCACAGCGGCTGTTACATATTTCTCCAGATTCATATGTAACCACAGACTTAGCCCATCTGCTTTTTCCATGGTTTTTTCTCTGGTGAGCTTATGTGAGAAAAGGCCTGACAAACACAGACGAGAAAGCAGCATTTGGTTTTGTCCCTTTTCCCACTGGGACAGCTGAGTTTGAGTTCAGAAGAAAAAAATATTTTGTGAAACGGAACTGTTGTCTTTTTTAGCAGCCATGAGGTAAGTGTGCCTGTCTCCACACACAAAAAAGCAAGGTATATCGCAGAAGGAAAAGTAAATAGAAAACAATCACTGACTTCACTCTGAATAAAGTCTTTAAAAAGCCGATTCAGTGTTTTAAAAAGAGGTTAATTACTGCAATTGCCATACTTTACTTTCTCAACTGATGGCTCACTTGGTGTTGGGTATCAACACTAAAACAACACTCAAAGTGAACAGAATCCCTTGTTTACTCTTCACGAACATCTGGATTGCCACAGCAATTTAGAAAGCTGTGGAAAGATTGTAATCGAACTAAGTCTTTGATCGCTACACTGAGCCAGTCCAGGACTAACAGCAACCTCAGACAGACAGTAAAATCACCAACAGTATATGGGTGTTACAGACTAATGCCTGGCTTGTATGAGGAGAATCTGTGGAGTGCCAGCCCTAAACTTTTGCCCATTGAGCTTGTCAGCACTTTCAGCAGGGATAAATGCTGTGCAGTTCCACTCACTTAACTCAGCTTTTCCAGGTCAATCATAAGCCTTTACAGAGTTCAGTCCCTACAACTCACAACTGAAAAAACGCCTCCTAACCAAACCATCAAACCACACTTTCATCCTGTATCTATGTTCCTGCAATCTCAACTGAGCTTTTTCAAATGTAGTCCTAATAGGGTTCTACTGTAGGGAAGGGAGGAAGTAGAGCAGGGAGGAGATATTGGCCAAGCTAAGGCAGCACAGTCACACAGTTGGTTTTATTTTTTTTTCTTTCAGCAGGTAATTACAATTTTCTCTCCTCCAAATTGCAGTGACAGGCTGATGTTCAGGAAAACCCAAAGAACTTTAATAACCTGGGCAGTGGTGAAAAATGTTCTTATCTCTGCGGTGTACTGTGTCAGATTTATTCAGTGTTATTTTATTTCAAATCTCTGAAATAGGTGAGTTAAAAAGTGAGGTAAATTCCGCAATGAACACACAGTTTTCACCTACCTTATTTACACAGAATTGAAGAACAGAACCAGTGACTGGCATTACCAAATTATAATGTATTCAAAAAAAAAACATGAGCTCATTATACAGTACAATATTGCAGGTGACATTTTAACAATTCATTATATACTTAACAAAATAACACCAAGAATAATGGTGACATTTCTCTACAAACTTACCCCAAAAGTCAGTTGAAATTACATAAACCTCTTGGAATTGAGAGACAAATTTTTAGTAAATTACTGTGGCATTGCTCCAAAAAATGTGTCCATGTACATATTCATCTGTTCAAATAAATGCCATTATCCCAACAACAAATGTTCACTGGCTTAATGAAGCACTCTTTTAACCTCACCTCAGCAGCTGGGATGCCTTCAGGTGGGCGGCATTGGAGTAACACTTCTTGTTCAAGCGACACCTCCTTTCCAAGAGGTTCCTGGTCAAATGTCTTTCTCAAGTCTAAGAATACAGAAAAAAACATTATGCATCAGTACTAATATATATATATAATACCAGGCAGGCAGGCAGGCAGGAATATCATATTGTCAGGTCAATATGACAGCACATTCTGAGATATGTTTAAGATTAAATGCAGTGCCCATCAAGTCAAGTCATTTATTTATAAAGAACATCTAAAAAACAACAAAAGTTGACCAAAACATAGTTTTTATTACTGGTATACCAACAATAAATAATCAAAAGAAAAGGCAGATTAACTCATGAATAAGACCTGCTCCTGTGCAAAAAGCAGTATGGAACATTCTAAGGTTAATTTATTAAGAAAGATTTGAGTTTTATGGCTTTTCTACCTCCATCTCATCTTCAACATACAGATAAATTGCTTGAAATAGATGGAAGGAAAATAGGAAGATGGGGATCACTTGCCCTCCAATGAAAAAGCAACATTTTTGGCGCAAGAGTCCTGATGAATAAGTGCAGGGAAGGTATAGTGGAGCTGACAGGCTAGGATTACTGAAGGTGTCATGCTACACTGGAACCTGAAGCCCATTAGACATATATCATGCTGCACAGACTGAGACAGAAGCAGTGGGCATCAACTAGAAAGGAGGAGAGGAGAGGAGAGGAGAGGAGAGGAGAGGAGAGGAGAGGAGAGGAGAGGAGAGTTACA
>VUQH01000417.1:0-10608 GCA_015106775.1 Etroplus canarensis | reverse complement strand
GCTACACTGGAACCTGAAGCCCATTAGACATATATCATGCTGCACAGACTGAGACAGAAGCAGTGGGCATCAACTAGAAAGGAGGAGAGGAGAGGAGAGGAGAGGAGAGGAGAGTTACAGTAGTACTTTAAAATGTTAGAGTCATTGAAGCAACAAATCTGCAATCAATCCTCCGAACCCCAGTGATAGCATTTCCACAGCCTTTGCAAAATTCCTGTCATACACACGTTCACTGGCACATTCAGTATGGGGGTGAATAACTTCATTCACCAAAGCACAATAACATATTTTTCACAAACAACAATTTTACATAACTGATTTCACGACAAATATGTAAAATATGACACGTTTTTGTGTATGGGGACACATGCACACAGCCAAGAATGACTGGAAGGTAAAACAAACCAAACCATTTTATGTGTGTGTGTGTGTGTGTGTGTGTGTGTGAGTGTGTGTGCACGCGCAAGTGTGCCACCACGGCAAACTGTAGCAGGAACAACCACAAAGGCTGTTTTGAGAACTTGAGAAGATGTTTATACGGTATGTCTGTCTGTCTGCAGACAGATTTTTCAATGTGACACCATACGAGTGTTGGGAACATAATTTTTGAAATGCTATAATTCCTAGTAGTTACTCCATTCAAAACCTATTTTCTAATAATATTATTTAATTTCTTTTCTACTGTATTTTATTTTATCTTTATTTTACCAGGAAGTTCCATTGAGATCATGATCTCTTTTACACAAGAGATTTGGCTAAGGTTATAGCTATACAGTCTCACAAAATATTAAAATGCAACAAATATAATGTAAAATGCAGTGTATACAAAATGATATACAACAGACAAATATCCACAAAAAAAACATTAACCCTCTCAAGAGAAACAACTAATGTCATGTTACTTATGACCTATTCATTACTTTTAAATTGCTTTTCTAACAAATGGTTAAACTGGGTTTTAAAATTTAATTTTCTGACTGTAGATTTTGATGTAAGCAGTATTTTCAGTCCCTAGCACTGAGCAACTGAACCACACAACAAACAGAATGAAGACTGACTTTAAGATTGAAGTATTCTGATCCATGAGTATTGACTACCTATTGCTTGAATACTCAATACCGATGGTTAGGAATGGATGTAGCCATTAGGGCCATCCCCATCTCCCATAGCAACATGAGTTCCAGTAATGAATCTTAAAAAAAGCTGAATTAGGTTCATCCATTCATCTACGCATCCATGGCAGTCTATCCCAAATGGCATAGGGGTTGGAAAGGAAGGGCAAACAGTGGACAGCCTGCCAAAACTGCCAGTCCATCACATAGCTAACAAAGAAACACAGTCAACAGCACACTAACACACTCTTACAACAATTAAGAAACCCCAATTAGCCTAACATGCATGTCTTTGGGCTGTGGAAGCTAATGCACCTGGAAGAACTAAAAAAGGCACAGGGAGAAAGTGCAAACTCCACACAGAAAGCCCCCAACCAACCAGTGCTAACCACTGCATGGTTGTACTGTCCAAACAGAAAAATAAGTTTACTTTTCTACCCACACCTAACTGTGTTCATGAAAACAAATCTTGAAATGACCTTCATTCAGGGACTCAATCTTTGGAAAGGATCTCTTCTTCTTCACAGAACACTATTAATGCAGTAATGGACAGCTATTGACATTGTGTACTAGCATAAAACACAAATCTCTTACAGCTGTACAGCAGTATGCCATAAGTGACACAGATTGCATGGTAGAATTTGTACTCAAAAAGTCAAAGCAAACTGCATATAAATCGTTAAAGACTCCCAAGACTCTTAGGCACAGTGTGTAATAGGATACAGTTTCCATATCTATAATAGTAAAGAAATGCTTTTCAGTGTCTGGGGAAATTGTGTATGAATGGATATAGTATGAAGAAAGCATTATCACCTGTAATAAAAAGTGTGCTCTTCAAAAGAATGATCACACTAGATTTTTAGTTTCTTCATTTGCTTTCATTTTGTTCAATAGCTATTAGATTAAGACATATTCTTTTGAAATAGGCACATTTTGCTATTTAGTATCAACTGTTCTGCATCACCTTAAGGGAAGAAGACAGATTGCATTCTTATTACAGAATACATGTTCATACTATACCTGGAAGCACTAAAGAATACCTATAGTCATTTTATAGTTCATTTTTTATTTGAAAAATGATCCTTAAAATAACAAATTCATGAAGAGTCCTTGTTCCATTTCAATCTATGAGTATGTGTGTCTTCAGGGGAATATGTTATAATTTGACACATTTCAATGTATTGTAATCTCTGAAAGGGTGACTGCTGAATTGAAAGCAATTTCCGTAAAAGTCTGGTATGAAATTAAAAGAAGGAATCACTGGAGGGGTATATTCTTTGACAGAGGTTTTTGGAATTCAATCCGAGGACACACAAGCTGTTTGGTTTCCTTAAGATAAAGTGGAGAGGGGGAAAGGAAAGGAGAATAAGTAGCACATAGTATATCAGAATGACAATGTAGAGACTGATCATGCCTTAAAGTTAAAAGAATGGCCAGTCACACTATGAAAGGTGAAGAGACACAGTCACACACACTGTGATAGACATAGTGACTTCTAGCACATGCACTATATTCAAATCTAATTAATTAAATTTGACTTCACCATATAAAGTTATCAAGGAAAATGCAGTTTCACTGGTTAGTGGCCTGACTGATCAGTATGAGTACAACACAGAATAAGCAGAACAACTACGTACTAGAGAAATGGCCCACAGCATGTTCTATTAACCCAAGCACTACAAACAATATGCTCTGTATGTATACACTCACTGACCATTTCATCAGTTGCTCCTTGCTATTACCAGGTTGGATCCCCTTTTACTTTCAGAACTACCTTAATTCTTGGTAGCATAGTTTCAACAAGGTGCTGGAAACATGTCTCAGAAATTTTGATCCATACTGAAATGATAGCATCACATATTTGTTGCAGATTTGCCATGACTCAAATCTCTCATGCCACCACATCACAAAGGTGTTCTAACGGATTAAGATCTGGTGACTTAGGAGGCCATTTGTATACAGTGGACTTACTGTCATGTTCAAGAAACCATTCTGAGATGGTCTGAGCCTTGTGTCATGGTGTGCTATCCAACTGTAAGCAGCCATAAGAAAATGGGTTGGCTGTGGCATTTAAACAATGCTCACTTGGTACTAAGGTGTCCAAAGTGTGCCAAAAAAATATCCCCCACACCATTACACCACCAGCAGTAGCCTGAATCACTAAAACAAGGCAGAATGGATACATGTTTTCATGTTGTTTACACCAATTTCTGACCCAAACATTGAAATTTCACTGCAGAAATTGAGACTAATCAGACGAGGCAACATTTTTCCAATCTTTTTCTGTCCTATTTTGGTGAACCTGTGTGAAATGTAGCCTCAGTTTCCTTTTCACTCTTGACAGAAATTGCACCTGGTGTAGTCTTCTGCTGCTGTACTGCATCTCCATCAAGGTTCAACATATTGTATGCTCATAGAGCCTTTTCTACATGCTTTGCTTGGTTATGAAAGAAAGAAAGAAAGAAAGAAAGAAAGAAAGAAAGAAAGAAAGAAAGAAAGAAGATAGATAGATAGATAGATAGATATTTTTCTACAGAGGTTGTTAGACTATAATCGAGGGAATATATTAATGTACAGAGCAAAATATTTATTTAATATCTAACACTATTAGTATTAATGGCAAAGACCTTTGTATGTTTATCTGTAATATTCATGCTTTTATTGTTCATGCTTAATAAACTAAAAATTGAACACCCAGTGCTTATATGTATTTCATTAAAATTTACCCATGCTGAAACAGTAAGTAGCATGTGCAGGTAGCGCGAGTGGTTATTTTGCCATCTATATTTTTATTGGATGTTGGTTTAAATTACATTTCCCCACTGGAGCCTCTCCTTTCCTCACTTCTTGTAACCTTGTACTGCGGTGCAGAGGGTGTGGAACCAGCTGAGTCGACATTCCTGTGGGAGTCACACCATTTTCCCCTCAGCAAGCAAACACTTCCAGCCTCGCAGGCCCACAGAAAGATACACATATGACAATCATTACCTTAAGTGGTTACTTGTCAAGCTAAATTACACTAGCCTCGCACTTCAAAAATGGTTTCTTTCTTGCTTATTAAATCATTAGCTACTGGTACAACCCTATATCTGTAATGACAATGGAGACCAACTAAGTCTGAGTTTTAATCCACATGCAATGCAGCTTAGGTTTTAGTCCACAAACAGACAAGAAAATCAATTTCCAGCTCTTTCAGTATATGATTACCCTCCACCAGACCTGAAAGACATTTCTGCTGATTTAATTAATTTATTTAATTTGCTTCAGTGAAAATAATTTTATTACAACTTGGTGGCAAGCAGTCACTGCATCCCAAAAATGGAGGCCAATTAAAGCAGTTCTATGGAGGTCACATGAAGGAAAGGTAATCACTAGAAATGCACATGTTCCCTCATCTTCCAGCAGGCTCTTACAACAACTTTAGCCAGACCATCCTTCCCGCAAATCTGAAAGCTACTTCTTCAACACAGAAACCGCTTAACTCATCGGTGCTGGCTGTGACTCACCGTCTGATTAAACTGTATATGTTTAGATGATGGGAGAGGAGAGGAAAACAACCCCAGTTTCCATTAGCCTAACGGGATAGAGTCTGGCTCTGACAAGAAGACTGCCTGAAGAGAAAGCCCAGTAGAGGAGCTAATCCATTCAGCAGAAGCTAATGGGAGGGGAAGAGGGGTCCATTGTGATTTGAGGGATAGGTTAGTGCTGGCAGGCTGCTCATCATGGGTGATTATAGGAGGTGGAGCAGCGGGAGTGGGCTCGGTGGGAGACTGAGAGGCGTGATTCTGATTCGCCAGGCTAGTATAATAGAAGCAGTAATAAGAAGAGCTACTGATGTTTGAAATAAAGGGAATGCACTAAATTCAGGGAGAAACTGTGCAGAAAATGGGGCAAACAGTAAGAGGGAGTTACAGAATAGTAATATCAAGAAGCAAAGAAAAAAAGAAGAAGAAATAGATAAGATAATGGAGAGAGACAGTTGCATGTTTGCTAAGTTCCTTTTAATTGAGTAGTGCAGGTGAAATCATGGATGTTGGCTCTGTATTGTGCCTTCTGCTGCATTATATAGCAGAGATGGAATCATTCTGATACTGGCATTGAGCTCCCAGCCAAACATTCAGTTTAAGTGATATCCAGCAGTGTTAACAATATATCTGACATAAACTGAAAATCACTTTCTAAGTGGATATTCCCTTTTTTCCTGTTTGCTACAAATCAAGAAAAATAACTAAGCTGGGAAAGACATGTCAGTCAGGTGTCTTGAAATGGCTTCACAGGAGCAGAAGTGCAGTGAACTAGCTGATACTATAACAGGATACCCTTCAGGTGGAATTTCGACAAAAACATGTAAGCAGTTGTGTCACGTAATAGTTGTGTTGCAAAAACGTTGCCTTGATGTCCCAGTTACACTCAAACAGCTCTGCTTTCTGCATCATGTCTTCTGGGGTTTCATTACTTTTTCAGATTTTGGTTGGCACATCATTTGGGGAACTGTTAAAAATGAGCCCAAACTTTAGAGCCTCTACACAATGTTTCTCATTATATGGAAACAATTGTGTTGTGCTTTTCAGTAGGAGGACAAAAACGCAGACTGAGAACAAATGAGGACCATACAGAGATGAAGTCATAAACATGCACCATAGCTCTCTGCATATACACTGCTTCATCTCTCTCTTTTCTCTGCTTCTTCTCCAGGTTTATACTGCCTGCAAGGAAACAAATTCAGATTCTACTGGCTTTTTACCAACTCAAGTTCAAAGGGACACTTGAATCCCATGTTAGTAAAGCCCTCTTTTCATTGCTTACTATCTCCAGAATCTGTGACGATACATAAGTCAGTCTGTGAGATGCATTTTCTTGTCAGCCAAGAGGTTTTGTTTGGAGAAGAACGCAAAGATAAGAGGGAAGATAACAACTGAATAATGGCATAAAGAGGGGGATGAAAGGAGGTAAGAATACTCACAGGCGATGCGGACATGAGCTTTGCGGCTCTTGGTGGTCCCAGCGGAGCTCCAGGCCACACACTGACACCAGAAGTCCTCTGGCCCAAATAACTCCTCCACTTGCTGCCGAGTGATCTCTATGCTGGCTTCCCTCACTACTAGACCTGAGAGAAAAAACAGAAAGTATTGAACATCGGGGAGATAGTGGAAACACGCAGTAAGTGAGGAAAAAATGGAATGATAAATATTAAGGAAAATAAAGACAAAAAATACAAAAAACACAAAAATACATAATTACATTAAGTTAACATCAGAAGGTATGAACAGATGGAAAAGTTACAAGGCTAAAATATTTTGCTGTCATATACACCAACCTCCTTCAATATGTATTAGTGTCAGTCTGTCCTGATTCTAGAGCCAGAGCACTGAGCTGCTTTGGGTCTGGGCCTTGTGGGGGAGGATTCTCGGCGTCATGGCTAACAAAATCCTGTTTGCTAACTCCTCTGATTACTGCTCATCTGGGTGCCAGGGCCCAAACAAACAAATCATCCCCAAAACAAATGCTTCTACCCACAGCTGCCCCTCTACAGCAGATTATGCTGCTGCCATAGTGTGTGCACATTTCTGCATGTCTGTAAATGGTTATTTGTTGGAGCATATGAGTTATGTACATACAACCTATGAACAGTATATGCATCATCTGATACAAGACACTTCCCATGGAATATAGCGTGCGTTTCATCTCTAAATCCATCCTGCTGTTTGAGTGGATGAGATAATTGAGAAGACAATGGTGGATTCACAAAGTCTTGGTGGAAAGAAATATATTTACAACAGATTGTATTTTGCAGACTCTTAATACTCATGCATTTAACTAAAATGAGAGCAAAGTTATAACTAATAGAGGTAAAGTATTCCATATGTATTGAAATGGTCCCTATAGCTCCACTGGGCACTGGAACATCTTACATTTTGCATGGATCCACGTTTGAAATGCATTCAGCGGTCCTCCAACATTTGTGCAGATTCTTAAAAGAACATTCATGCCGTGAATATCCCATGCCACCTCATCCCATAAGCGTGGCCCATTAGGTTTAGATATGGGGGTAGTGTAGTCCACTGGAAAGAAGTCAAGCTGATGTCACTTTCCTCGAACTCTTATGCTCATGTAACTGGTCAGCAATGATGTGAAAGTGAACTATCAAATCATGCCCAGTTGTTTCTGAATCACCTTTTGTATGCCTAGAAAACATTCCCTACATCATTACGCCATCATCAGCAGCTTCTGCCATAACCACAATATTGAAGTTGTTTGTATACCAAATTCAGGCTCTGACCTCAGTTCCAGAACACTGCCTGTCATATCCAGCTTTCTTTCCCAGATATTAGTCATCCAGATTTAGTGATGACTTGCTCTGTAGAAATGTTTGTTGTTAGCTGACAGTGTCTACAGTGTTAAATAAACTTTGCTTTTCTATTTTTTTCCCACAAAGCTGGTAAAATCTTTGGGTCACTTTAATATTATTATTAATAACTTGACTATTATGTTATTATTAAGTTTTCTTCAACATCTCCAAAATGTTTTCCTCAGTACATATCATTGCTTGTTAATTCAATAAGACTAGTGAGGTTGGTGTCTCTTGACAAGACCAATTAATAGGGCTGTACAGCATGTAGGCTAATTTAAACAGGGGACCATTGTAGAGTTGATGACTTATGCGAGTGCTGTCAAAAAGCCAAATGCTTTCTCAAAGTTAGGGATACTGTTTATTGGGTAAACTATCTTTAACTACTCTTACTGCTGGTATTATTAACTACTCTTACTGCTGGTATTAAATAGTAGCTAGCCAACTAATGTCGAATTTGCATTTTTTTCATTACTGTGCCATCCCCTACTAATCAAGTTTAATAATGTCTTTCAAAGCTTTCAATAAACAATAAACCACTCCACAAAAATCAGCAACAAAACTTGTATTTAGGCTAAGCAATCAAAAAAAGCAGTTGGAAATAAATAGGTCTGATTTAACTGTACCTTGTTGCAACCACTGAGAGTAATACTGACTATTCTATCAAACAGACCCATTATTACTTTTATTAGATTTAACTGTGTTTTGCTGATGCTGCTGCAAAAACAGCTCTGTGACATGCAATACAATTCCATTGTTTGCCAGAGTGGCAAACTGTATATTTAAGTGTATCCAATTGAATCATTAAATTAATATTATTTTTTTACGTACGAGATGTCATGCGCTGTTGCTGTGGCATCATTATCATGTACAGTTTTGAACTAGTATCACAGATTATCGACTCATCTGTGTCACAATGTGCACCTAATAAAGTCATCTAATCTTTGACTGACATCCAGTTCTTTACAGAGTGATTCACTGCCAAGAGATTTAGAGGGCAGGCTAATTTGTAACACACTGTGAACTTACTTTGTAATCTAAAAACTGAAAAAAGACTGTTAGCTGGAATGTGCTGAAACAACTAGGCTCAGTGATTTTGCTATTAATGTAACAGAAGACTTTGTAATACTAATTACTATATGAGTGATTATGACCTGATAAAACCATTTTATTCTGTGTGATATAGATAGTCTCTAAGAAATTAATAATGGTTTTTCTCTGTACTTATGTATCTTAAAAACCATGAACTTGCATGAATCCTGAACTGTTTTACAGAGTATGGTCATCCAGAGGAGAGTACAGATCTGATGGGTTTATATGGTAGGTGTGTGCCATGCTGGCTGAATGGAAAATACAAAGAAATGCATGGTTAAAAAAATGAACATGCCATTTTATTCCAGGTTCAGTGCATTCAAACTGCCTCCTTGTTCTGGCAGAGACTGAGCATAGTGACATCCCACACGCTAGCTTGGCCCTCATGTAAAATTTACACCGTGTGCCAACAGGCAGAGGTACAGCCACGTCTATTGTGTCAGCATTTGCTTCAGCATGTATGTGTGAGTGCCAAAGAGTGTGCCTTTGGTCGTCTGTACTCTATGCCAGTATGCTTGCCTAAGAGGATGTTTTGTTAGTTTGAGAATGTGATGATGGATGTGTTGTTGGGGAGCATCATATCCAGTCTAGCAGAGGGAAAATCGATAGTGGAAACAGTAAGTAGATTCTCATAATTCTCTGAAGGTCTAAAATGTGCACAAGAATAAGTCATTTTTTCTGTCAGTGATGCAGACAGAAAGGGTTCTACAGTGATCAGTTATCTGTCTGATGTTGTTAGAATACATCCTCTGTACTGTTAGAGAACCTAAGATGATGATGACTGCAGTGGTTATCAGTCTCCTTTAAAAGTCATTCGTGACTTCATGGTTATTACTAAACCTGGATTAAACTCTTCCTGAGATGTTGCACTTCAAATACATCAGAAGGCTCATCCTGGCAGAAAAGCAGAGCTCTGAAATGAGCCTGCTGACCTCATCCAGTGACTTCATTCATTTGCTCAGCTAGAATCTCTTAGTATGCTGTATCAATACAGTGATAACAAAATGAAAGAGACCCACACAATTTACAATCAAGGCATGTGAACTATGTCAGCACCAGGGATACAGGACTATTTCACACTTATCAATGTGGCCATAAGTAGAAATTATTCTACAAAGTCCCATTAACAACTGGCTGAAGTAGAGGATTCATTTAAGATGATTCATTATTGATGTGGTTTTTAAACTGAGCTAGCCTAACTCCGTATTGTTAGCAGTGGCAAACAATATTGATCAGACCAGTCAAGCAAAAGAAGAGGCACTGGTCATTGAAGGAGAGATAGAGGAGGAGGGAGGGATAAGTGTTCTGATTTTCTTCCTAGATGAGCAGTATGCCTGTTTGATCTTCTGACTTATATCTCAGAGAAAGTGACAAGCTGTCCCCAGCGTATATTACACTACCTGCACCTACTTATAATTAATTTGCTACTCATTTGTTCAGATCAATGCACTCTTTGCTCGCAAGAGACTACTCCCAGCCCTCAACACGGCTACAATGCTACAGCCTTTAAGGCAATGTTCAGCCCCTATAAAATCTTAGAAAATGTTCCAAATAAGTTCTTCATTTAATATCCAGTTATCTTATGAGTGTACTGTACCTATTTTGGATTGTTTGCACTGACTTTTTACAGTACACATATCTGCTGGCTAGTTAAACCAGTCACAGGGGCCCACAAGCCAGTGTAGTCCTAGTGCCAGTCCCAAGCCCGGGTAAATGGTGAGGGTTGCGTCAGGAAGGGCATCCGGTGTAAAAACTTTGCCAAATCAAATATGCGGATTCATAACACGACTTTCATACCGGATCGGTCGCGGCCCGGGTTAACAATGACCGCCTCCGGTGCCGTTAGCCAACAGGGTGCCGGTGGAAACTATGCTACTGTTGGCCGAAGACCAAGGAGGGGGAGAGGGGGAAAGCGTGTTAGGAGGCAGAGAGAGAGAAGGAAAGGTAGGAGGGTGGAGGTGAGAGTAGGGACTTTAAATGTAGGGACTATGACTGGTAAAGGGAGAGAGCTGGCTCATATGATGGAGAGAAGGAAGGTAGATATATTGTGTGTGC
>VUQH01000415.1:0-25108 GCA_015106775.1 Etroplus canarensis | reverse complement strand
AATCCGCCACTTGTGCCAGCAATTTTCCCCTAGGAGTAATAAAATATTCTGATCCTGATTCAGTAGATTCCGTGTTTCTGATTGGTCATCTGGTGCCAAAGCCGCCTCTTGCAGGATCAATCAGAATCAGAATACTCTAATCCCGGTTAGGAAATTGCTCATGTGAGCGCTGGATTGATAAACCCTGGGTTAACGTATCGAGTTTATAACCACGTTTATCCCAACTGCTTGTGTTAGATTAAGCAGAGCCAGATAAGAGAAAGATATTCTGGGTATGCTGAACTCGCTTCACAGTACAGGCCTATGGAGTTGCAGGGGAGTGAAGCACAGGTGCAAAAAATTAGAACAGCTTAATCACAGAAACTGTGTCAGAGGAAAGATTAACTTTGAAAGTAACAGCTTGGATTGAAATCAGTTAAAAAAAAGACAAGATTTGTCAATTTTATATTGCTGCCTCTAAAAGAACTTGCAATATTTACATTTTAAAGATAGTTAAATTGAATGAGTTTCACCAAGATTTCTTTATACTGAACTTTGTAAATTTAAACCTTAGAAAACAGTGAACTGTGATGGGACTTCAGATGATTTTTACACAACATGGCAACCAAATGTGCAGCTCAAATTGCAGTATAAGCTGTGGGCTTTCAGTGATGATGTGACTTTGTTTATACAAAATGAGTTTAAACCCATCCTAAACCTTAAACTGTAGCTAAGCTAGTGACAGAGCAACAGTCTCCTTTAAGTCCTTTTCCCTGAGGTGTTTACATTATTCACACATAAAAAAGCAATTAAGATAAGTCTACAAGCAGGCATATTATTTATGCTGTAAAAGCCTCAAGGACGAAAATCACAATGACACTGACATCCTTTCCAGTGGGTTTGACTGCAGTACAAACTAGCACAGAGCTCCTGTTTGAGTGTGAAAAAGGCAGAGGCATTCCAGTGTATCTTCACCCCTTCACAATGTAACCAAGTGACCTAACAGTTACACAGACACGTGGAGCTGGGCTGACACACAAGTCAGTATAATCAGTCTATGAATAAAGGTAATGACCCTTTTTGAAAGAAATGTATATAAATATATTTCTTGGTTTTTTTGACTGATAAACAAAATTGGTAAAACTGGTTTAAATTTACACTATTTGTTATTTTCATTGCCTCTAGCTTAAAGTAATGATGAATGGTGAAGGGAGAGCAAATGTTTTAAATAGGGAGGGAAACCTTTGGAAGCATGAAAAGGTGCCATAAAACACTGACCAAAAAACAATGCTACGAAGAAAAAAAATGATACCAGCAATCACATGCTGGCATTATGCAGATAAACCAATTTGATAATCAGTAACACAATATATATTTTAGTTTAGCTATTGCCCGGCATCAAGAATTACTTTGATTTGTTAGTATCAGCCATATGGTTGAGGCACACGGAAACGCCACTTTTGACTCTTGAATTAGACAGGGTATCCAGTGTATGCCCCTGATATGAGGTTCAAATTGTGAACAGTGCGCAGTGATGCTAGCCCACCCTCTATTAGACCTCAAGGACAAACATAAAGCATTTTGTGAGTGTATATATACCTACAAGAAAATGTAATATGTCCTCTTTAACAAAGAGCACATAACAATCTCTGATCTACCTTCGCCATGAGCGCCATGCACTCCTCATGTTGGGCATTGAGGTCTCTGCTGGCCAAGGCAATCTCCACCTCTCCCAGGAAGGCATTACGGCTGAGGCGACCATGATGCCAGACTGATATCAGCATGGAGCGGGTGGACAACTGAGAACGGCCAACAGAGTACTGGTAGAAGAAGAGAGAAGACATGATGCTCAAAGGTCTGTCTCACTACAATTCTCTTTCAATTGTCTGCTGTTGAGGAAGTTTTACATACACTGTATGACCAAAAGTACTGGGCCACACCACTTACTAACCAAATTCAGGTGTTAAATTCCAGTGTATAAAATTACGCACCTAGCCACACAGTCTGCCTTTACAAATATTTGTAGAAGAATGAGTTGTTCTAAAGAGCTCACTGAAATTTAGTTTGGTTTTGCAATGGGAGGCCACAACAATTCAATAAGTCCGTTATATCTCTTTCCTCCAAGATATTTCACGATCATTCAGGCACCCCAGCAACTCACTCACCAAGTCGTGGACAACGTAAGGTTAAGCTTATGTAAAGTTGCAGAGTGGGATCATCGAGTGCTGAGGTGCATAGTACATAAAAGTAGTTTTTCTTGAAACTGTGAAAAAAAATGGTAACCATATTTTGACCAAAACACTGATCTTTTTCTGAACCGGAGTGGTTGCTAATGATTATTTATAATCTAATTAAAACAACAGCACTAGAGAGTGAAAATCTGTCCCAAGAGAGACCTGTCTGATGAACAATCATGTTCAGGGATATGAAAATAATTGTGGGAAATTCATGTCCAGGAACAACAATCATTAAAGTTAAAAGTCGTGAGGATTTTATAAACTGCCCTGAGACTGTTCCAGCTAATTTCCCTGTCAGCAGTTTGCCACTATATTTAAGCTGACTCTACATTGGAAGCTAGCACTAAAATCAATATTTGACAACAGCTATCCTAATCTGCAATGTCAATATCAACCTTAAGGTCTCTGTAGGTGTGGTCATTATTTGCAGCAGGCATGGCGCAAGGTCACTAGTAAGAGAGCATCTTAAAGTCAACAGGATAGGGTCAACAGTTGCAGACTAGTTAGAAAGAGGGCAGTGATAAACCATCACCTTCAATGTTTCATTGTAGACTGGGTTGATAGTATTTCTCTTGGTGCTGGTCTTCCTTTTGCTCTGGCGAGATTTGTCAGGAAGCAGATAACATTTGACATAACTGTAACACAAACACAAAAAGGCATGTCAAGCAGTGCTTCTCCCGGCCATGATTGCTGGTCTTCTGCTGCATTTCCTGACTAAATGCTAAAAAAAAAAAAAATCTGTTGACATTCAATTTCCTGTGAAGCTCAACTAATCACCTCTGGGATGTGATTATTAAGACTCCGTAAACACGGCAACCTCTTATCGACATGGATCAAAGCTTTGCTTACATTACTGAGGGTGGTGCGTGCAGTAGAAAAATGTGTCCTTTTTAGACCCACAATCAGCGCTGCTGTTTAATCTGAAGGTCAAAGTTAGAGCACACTTGGCTTTTAAATTTTAACTTTTCCCTAGTGGAGCTACATAAATGAAGAAGGTTTTGATGAAGTGAAAGTTTCTAATACTTACGGGTTGCAAATACTCCGTAAGGCATCACCGTAAGCCAACCCATGGCACTCCTTGATTAAGATCTGGAGGCTCTGGCTGCGCTCATCGTAGGTTATAGAGAAGACGACATCTCCACTCACCTCCACACTGTCAAAATCTCCGGCTTCACTGTAAATACTCATCAGGCTGCCCAGTGTGCTCTGCACAATAACACAAACAAATACTCATTAACAATGCCTGTATTTGTTTCAAATTTAATTAATAGCAAATATTGACTTTTAGACAATGAGAGGACAGATCTGCTAAATGCTGCAGATTAGAGTTTAAAAAAGTAAAAACAAGGGAACAAAGAATCTACAGACAGAGAAAATTCTAAAAAGATAAATGAAATTAAAAATCATCAGGATGTTTTGTCACTATCTAAATCGAGAATGACAGCATTAAAGTCACATTGGTGCAATCTTTGCCTTCTCCTCAGGCTCTGGTAACTATAGAAACACTGTGGTGGACCTGCACATCAGTTTCACACTTCCTAACTTGCTAGAGGATTTCCTGAGGTTAAAGATGCTGTTCAGATTAGTTAACATCAGCGCTGTTACGAGAGACATAATGAGCTCCACTTCAAAAGTGTCTTCAAAGAACTAATGTGAGCTCTGAAAAATGTCAGTTCTTTACCTTTGAGTTGCGCAGGCTGGAGGAATTTGAGTTCATTGTGTTTCTATGAATGCTAACCAAGCTGTCGATATCTTCCTCCTCCTCTTCATCTTCCTGTGGCACCATAATAAACATTTAAGAACCTTATCACACACACACACACACACACACACACACACACACACACACACACACACACAGGGACTTTTACACCCAGCAGAATTATCTAGTTTTACCACAGCATTTGTGGTATTCAGAAAAAAAAAAAAAATCAAAATTTTCATGAAAATTGTTCACCTCAAGTACCTCTTGTCTGCTTCCAGTAAGGCCAGTGAAGATGATTATTTGACTTAAATATATACCACCATCGTTATAATACAATTCAGCAATCAGAAAATGTTAGAATGTCTCAAATATCAACTGTAAATGCTAGATTTTAGCAAGTTGTTGAACATCACACCACATGTATGGAGCTGACTGAAGGCTGAATGGATGGCTGGATGAAGGAAGAATGAGCCCAACAGTTACTGTAACGTTCCAATTTACACTCACTCCACATAGTGACTGGCTAGCAGTGGTGTAGAGGAGTCAGCGATTGTCCTCATCTTCCTAGCACAACTTAACCATATGAGTCACTTGTCAAGTAAGCAAGATCACAAGTCTTTAAATGTATTCTGAAAAAATGTGCAGCGTTATTTAAAGCAGACAATGTAGAGTGCGTTTAAATTATAGAACATCACCTCTCACCTCCCTTTTTTGCTCATACTTTTTAAAGTGACCAATCAGGTCTGAACACCTGTTATCCACCATGAGAACTGACTGATAAAAACCTAACTCGGCCCTGAATTTCACTTTTTTGCCCGTACAATCACCTCTGCTCGATAGCTGTCAGAAAAAACATTCTTAGGTGCATTTAATCATCCTCTGAAACTGGAAAAGGTAGCAGATAATTCTAGCAAGTCAGTAAAATGGTAGCAAGGTTCTTCTTTGGTTTCTTTCACATAGCTGCATACCGGTGCTCTCAGAAGAGAACCAATATAAAATGTAAATTTTTCCCCACATAGTACTCACCTGTACATCCAAGCCTGGTACAGAACGGCTCCTTTTGCCCATTGAGGCCTCTGATGCGTCACATTCATCACGCAGATCCAGCGTTGATAAATACTCTGTAATAAACATAAACACCAGTGATTTAACAGATTTTTCATTGGAATACCAAGGAACAACAGCAGTACTATACGTGCTAATGGAAGATACCTGCAGGTTTTGGGGCTCGTCTGACACTCTTTTTAAAGAGTCTGTCAACATCCAGATCTGGGCTTGGATTGTAGTAATTTTCTTTTGGGTCCTACAGTGATTAGAAAAGAAAGATATGGTCAGAAAAGAAAAGGATAAAATCATTTCAAGCCGTGAAAAATATCTTACAGCTCGAGTCTCTGAGTTGCGGGTTTCAGTGCTGACAGTATCTGCCTTGTCTGGGACTGTCAGACTGGAAATACTGGATCCTACTGGGCTGGACCGAACTAAGCAGGTCTCCTTCCTGGTTGGTAAAAGAATCAGACATTAACTACAAATAATAAATGTTTTACTCTTGATATGGATATAAAAAAATTTTTTCCAGTGTAAAAATGCATATCCCTTATTCCCATTAGCCTCAAATTGTCATTTCAATTTAGTTTTGTGATCTCTATTTAAATGGCCAAAATCAAGAACAGGAGAGCACTTTAATTAAATTACTTAAGGGGAGATTTGAGACCTTTGACCTCATTTTGCTTATAAACCAGAAACTGCATTAGAGCCCCAAACTGGGCTTACTAATTTAGTTAAGATATTGTTCCAATCATGATCCAGTTTCTAAGGATTCACCAAGATCAGCACATAATGATACTGATCGTTTTTTTTTTTTAAGCAGACAGACATTAGCAAATTCTTATATTTAGGTCACTTTTACTGAAAACTAAATATACCGCAGTGTTTTACTGCAACGCTGAATTGTAAAGCAGGTGTTCCTTTTAACATATCTTACTTTAGCAGAAGTTCAGAATTTCAGGCCTGCTAAATCAAATGTAAATTAAAACTACTGCAATTACCTGACTTTTTAAAATCGCTGTAACTTAACTATTGTTATTTGATAACAAATTACAGTGTTGTTTGTATTGATCAAATTCCCATACTCAAAAATTATTTGACCTTACTTTGGCCGTCCCCCTCTCAGATTAGATGAAATTGTTCATTTGAATAAGACCTAAACCTCATGTGAAGGATGACTAAACGCTTCACTTCCTGTCTCAAATGTCACTTTAAAATTAGAACAGCTACACTCGCGTTTACCTAGGTTGCTCAGGTGTCACACGGCCAGACTCGGTCTCCATTTTACTGCCATTTATACTGGTGTTTTCTGCAGACTCCGTGTCACTGCGACTCGGCTTTGACCAGACCTTTAATTCCTCCTCTTCCTTTGATTCAAATGACTCTTTTGAAGTGATGGATCCCGAATAATCACTTGATTGACTGTGAATGAAAATGTGTAGTTGAGAAATTAACATTTTAAAAACGGAAAAAACTTATGTGAAGAATGATGGCACACCTTTTGTTAACCATCTGACATTTCTCCTTGGGCAAAAACACATAACTGGGAGGATCTGGGTGTAGTTCAGGACTATTCAACAGTTTTTCTCCTGTTGTCTCACGTTTCTTCACTATAAACACAGAACAAAAAAAGTTAATACATTTCCATTTAAGTTTAGCAACTCATTTTTTTCCTTCTCCTGTTGAACTGGAAAAGCACTATTGTGACTGCTGCAGGCAGGCTGATGTTTACATTCCTAGCTGAATAGTTGCTATCCACTTCCTGTTACTGCACTCACATGGTGGCCTCTTTTTCAGGGAGACTCTCACTAGGTCATGCCCAGGTTTCATAGAGAAACGATTGACTCTTTGATTGTAGAACCAGTCACCAGTCCTTTTCTTTACATCCCTAGAATCCAATCAAAATATAAAAAATAATCAATTAAATGACAGATTTGTTAGTATTATCGAATATGCTGTGAGACCTGTATGGTGAGAACTTCAGTTTTTGCACCACATAATGTACACAGGGATAATTCTAAAACAACTAATAAAGCATTCTGGGTTGTCATCGATTTTTTTTATGAGTGTTAGCAGAAAAAGTTGGAAGAGAACAAGAAGAGGAAGAGATGAATGCTTAGTTTTGCTGATTCAAATCTCATCAACAGAAATGGTCTGCAAGGCTAATAGTGATTTTTCACATAAATGTTTGATTATGTATTAAAATTATCCCTAAAACTCTCCAAAACAAGGTGTCTAACCAGGTACTTGCTCTGGATAGCTTTACCGTCGTCATCAGTACAACAGTGAGGAACTTTGGACTAATTTTTCAGTCTAAGTCTTTTAACTCACACATAAAACAAATCTTTAGGACTGCCTCCTTTCATCTGCTCAATATGGCCAAAATTAGAAACCTTCTGTCTCAGGGTATTGGTGAAAACTAGTGTATGCATTTTTTTTACATATAGATTGAACAACTGTAATTCCTCAGGCTGACCTAAAAACACAGCAGTAAGAGTACTGACAGGGATAAGAACTAAAAATCATATTTCTCCCATATCAGGTCTCATCATATCGCAAAGACCTAAAAGTCCCATATCATCTCAATAGAGCACTTTGCACTCAACATACAGGCTTACTTCCGACTATCGATCCCCTCTCCTGTGGCACCAGTTTCCAGTTCGAGTTCAAGAGACAGACACCCACTCTACTTTTGAGATTAGGTTTAAACTGTCCTTACTGATAAAGCTTATAGTTAGTGCTGGATCAGATGACCCTGAACAATTCATTACTTATGCTGGTATAGGCTCAGACTGCTGGAGGATTTCCCATGATGAGCACTTCTCTTGCAATCCCCTCTTTTTACTCCCTATGTGTGTACATACCACTACTGAATATTATTAACTTTTGTCTACCTTCTCCCATAGTTTGTGCTTTCCCTCAGTCTCTCTATGCTCTCCTTCAGTCTCTCTTCTCTTTCCCCTCACCCCTCAATTGCTCAAGGCAGATAGCTGCCCCTTCCTGAACTTGGTTCTAGTGGAGGTCTCTTCCTGTTAAAACAGTTCTTTCCCAGCACCATCATTAAGTGCTGCTCATAGGGGATCATCTGATTGTTGAAGTTCTCTCTTTAATATTTTAAGGTTTTTACCTAACAGTGTAAAGCAATATTGAGATGCCTGTTGTGGTAAAATGGCATACAAAACATTTTGCATATATGCATAAATAAAATGGAACAATTTTTATGTTAATGAAACTGTTTTGAATTCCCTTCAGGAGACCAAAAAACATGCAAAATAAAACCATAACAAATCATCATTTAACCTCAAAAGCAACTCATATCTTCTCATATCTCGTTTATGTTTGCTGAACATGGATGAACACCGAACCTCCATGATATTGTCCTCTGACTCATCCAAATTACACAAATATGTGCATCATACATCCTAGAAGTGCTTGACATCAAGGAACACCCAAGAACAAACACCTGACTGGAACTGTGCTGTCTGAAAATCTGGAGCAGCATAGGATTTTAAGGCACAGTAAGCCTTTAGTATACTACTCTTCATTACACTAAAGATGAAATGCACGAATAGGTGAGCAGAAAAATCAAATTACTGAACTTTTGCATTGACAAAGGACTCACTAACCCAGAAAAGCAACATAATGACCCAAGAATATAACATCTGGGGCTTTTGAAGTGCACAAACTGATCATGTTCTCTGTTTTATGAGCCCACCTGAAGTCCATTCTGGGCCATGAAAAATGTCAAAAAAAAATCTGTCCACAATCAAATCACTAAAGAGAAAATGACAAGAGGGTTTCATTTTCCTGCATGTTATGAGAGGAATGTCACACAAGCATTTAAAATCGGGATGTTTTAACCATTATGTGATTATAAAATTATTATTCAAGTTCCAAAGAGATGCAAAAGGTGTTAGGCTGGTGATTCTAAATTGAGCGTAGGTGTGAAAGTGAGTGTGAATCGTTGTCTGTCTCTCTGTGTTAGTCCTGTGATGAGCTGGCGAGCTGTCCAGGGTGTACCCTGTCTTTCGCACTATGATAGCCGGGAAAGGTTACAGCTAGAGCTGGGCGATAAAACGATAACAATATTTATCGCATTGGTACTTTTGCTTGATAGTGATTTAAGACACGGTCAATATTACGTCAATAGAACTCACTCCATCCATGTTTTAACAAACAACGCGAGAAGCCAATCATAATAAAGAGGTGCCAGTCGAACCAATCACGAGGCTGACAAAGAGCTGCAGCGAGATCGGAGACTAGGTAACGGACTATCTGAGACTCACTGCCCACTGCAATGACCAAGGCCGGACTCTGCAAAGCAAATGTCTTTAAACTGCACACTTTCCTGAAGACCAAACAGGTGCAGTCATGACTTTAGGACTGACAGAAGCTCTTTGATCCTGATGACAGAATTTTTACTAAGGATATATACTGAATGTTTTTGTCTGTTTCTTTGTAGGTTTGTGCAGATTCAAATAGTTTTAAATGGTTGGAAAACAAAGGTAAGGATACAGTACAGAGGCAGATTATTTAAATTTTATTTTATATTAATACCTACTTTATTTACTTGAAACTGACCAAAGAATTTACATTGTGTTCTATAAAACCTGAAAGCTTCAGAATTTTAATTTTAGATTTTAGAGTTTTATAATTAAGATTTTATTCTAGTTGGATTTGACCAACAACTTTATTCTTCTCTTGTAAAACCTAAAAGCTTCTAACTGCTCAGAATTCAGATTTTTGTTTAGTATATATACCCATTTTATTTATTTGAAATGCAGTTGTATCATGTTCTACAGTACATGTGCCATGTTCAACTTCTGACAAATGACATTCGAGCCAAAATTTGCCATATGATATTTTCACATCTCACTTAGGAGTAAAATGGAAATTTTAAGCTTGACAAAAATTATTTGATTTATACTGAAACATATCAATCGACTAATATTAAAAAATACTATTGTGATATTAATTTTTTCCCATATCGCCCAGCTTTAGTTCCAGCGCCCCCAGTGAGCCTGAACTGAACATGCTAAAGAAAAAGACGATTAAAGGACTTAAATCTGCTCAGTTTTTGCATTCAAAAATACAAAAACCCTTCTTAAATGGCTAAAGATTTTGTACTTGTTTAAAGATTTGCTTTTCAGCCATGATGGCCACCTTAAATGATGTTAAGCCAATCTCTCATACATCATATCCTAGTGCCAGAAATACTCATTTTTGTACACAATATTGGAAAAAATCTACAGCTAAAAATTTTCCAACAAAAGCAATTTCCTCCTGTCTGAGTAATGGTTACTTAAATATGCCATGACTGAAACTGAGACCTTGCATAAGAAAATAAATGCCACAGATGACTTTTTTAGGATGCAATATTTGCAAAAAATGAATTCTTACGATTCTTTGGCACACACGTTGCACAGCCAGGATCCATTGGGCAGGGCTGTTTGGCAGCTGCGACACACTTCGTGATTGCACATCTTACACTGGCTGGAAAAAACAGTCAGTCGACTCAGAGGCTCCTGGCATCTGCCGCAGCTACGCTGACTGTATGTTCCATTGCCACGTTTGGCCCCTTTCCTCTTAATATCCAGCAGCTCTGTCTTCAACTTCCTGAGTCAAACAAAATTACACAAATGCCACACACTGAGTTTTACTTCAACACTTAAAGGGTAAAGTAAATATTTTGTCGATTTTGTGAAAAGAGCAACACAGACAGATAAAGGAATGAAGCACTGAAAAAAGTGCTTTACACAGATGTCAGTATATTATCGATTATTTTATGAACTTAAAGAGAAAGTAATTAAAAACTGTCACTTTTGATCAATTTGATCATTGATATATCAATTATTACCCAGCTACACAAAAAAACCCAGATAAAATAACAGAAAACATACAAATAAGATAAGATATACTATGTCTTTGTCACATGGCTTTCAGTGTAAATATTTCTTCTGAACCCTGCTACTAGGGCTGGGTACTGTTTGATGTTTAGATTCTGGTGCCAATATCAGTGCTGATAACAAAACATGTTAACTACTCAGTGCATAAAGTGTTGAAAAATGCAACACAAACCAAAGAATTGGTTTTGCCAAATCATTAAGTAAACAAAATGACAATTTTTATATTGTTATAGTCTGGCTGAAACTTAAAAGTATTGAAATTCATCTTTACTGTTCGACTGACAAGTTTTAGCTCGTGGCTGCCCCACTGGCATAATTGCAAGTGGATGTATGTGCTTGGTTGTTTAGCATTTTTTCTACTTCACATCTATCCTATTTAAAATGTTTTTATGATGAACCTGATGAGGGCCACAAGCTGAAACACTTTGGTCAGTTGTTCAGCAAAGGTGAAAATACAAAAAATACAACTTTCAGGGGAAAAACCTGATTCTGGGGCAAATTCAGCAAGCTTTGTATGTTTTTCCTGTGATTGTATACACACAATTTTATGTCCTGGTGACCACTGAATTTAAAGTTAAGTCAGATAAAACTGCTTTTCTTCTTTCAGCTGCTCCTGTTAGAGGTTGTCATGGTGGAATATCTGCCTCCACAATAACCTAAACCTTGCACCCTCTTGTCACACCAACCCTCTGTAGGTCCATGAACCTTCTCTGTGGTCTCTTTTCCCTCCTGCTGGAAGCTCCATCCTCTACATCTTTTGCCCAGAATATCCACTATCCCTCTTTTGTACATGTCTCAACCATCTTAAACTTGCCTTTCTAGCTTTATCTCCAAACTGATTATGAGATACAGCACGTGTCTGGTTGGCTGTGCAACGGACCAGGCATTTTAGCACCCATATTTGGCCACAGTCTGTGGAACTATTCTAGCTAGCAACCACAACAATATTACTTTAACTCCATTAAGCTACTGTAATCCAACTATGAACTATGCTGAATTACTAGTCACATCCTGAAAATAAATGTAATATCCCTACAAATTTTAATAAGTAATACCTGGATCTGACCAAATTTGTGTTATCTGACATATGAGCTTTATGCCTTTGTCTCACGTTAAAGCTGAATTAATGCATAGCATACGTACACAAAAGGAAAGAATTCAATTACAGAGACAATCTAAAGTAAAATAAATGACTAAAGGCAATAAAAATTAAATAAAACAATGTATGTTGGACATAGATAGATATACTTTATTGATCCCAAGCTGGGAAATTGCAGCACAAAACAAAAAAAAGGGGCTTTCTAAAGTAAAAATGCTTCAAATCAACAATAAAATTGAAAAAAAAGCTTATTAAATGCAGTGAAAAAAAAACAAGCACATCAAAATCAAATGGTGCTGATACTTCTATAACAGTCAGGTGGGGAAAAGTATCAAGAAGTGCTCTGTTCTCACCGCACACGCTGCTCCTCAGCCCGTCTCAGCTTTTCATCCCGTAGCAGCACCTCCAGGATCAGCTCCCGCTCAGATTCAGACAGAAAGCCCAGGTTAATCATGTCAGTCGCCTCCGGCATCGTGCCTTTATTCAAGAACTCTTAGTGCAGTTGGACTGGCTCAATCCAGTCGCTTTCACATTGAGATCACCCTGGGGATAAAGCAACAAATTCAGTAGATGAGTATGTTGTCACACACACACACACACACACACACAAACAAAAAAAAGGAAAATCTGAATTTAGCTTGCTGGACTTTACTACTGCAAAGCCCGTTTTCCTGTACTCTCTAGCAATGCAAACTCAGCACAGCCATTCAGTAAAAACAGTAACTTTGTGGCTTGATGCCCTGTGGTAATAATACAGACTGGCAGAAACAGTTGTGTTATGTGATCTAATCAAATGACTGACGGGACAACTGAGTGATCTTTTCCTCTTCCTGTTGCTCTCCACGTAGGGAAGCCACTGCTGCCAGTATACCAGAGTCATCCTGTATAACTCGGCTGGAAAATCCTCATTAGATTATTTACAGCATCTTCATGATGCAAAGTAAAGATTGTCCAGGGAAATCTCAATAAAGCCACTAGGAATGCTTTAAATTTCAACACAGGACTTTGGAACAAGTTTCTGGCCAAAATGATAAACAACTAAGAACCAGGATGTGAGAGGATTTTAAAATCCCACAGAAAGCCTCTGCCTGGGCGAAAGGTTGTTTTAAGTGGGACAACCAAAGACAACATGAACTTGGCTACCATGTAGGGTTCCCACCCTCTAAGGATACAGAGAGCAGGGTGGAGTTCAGTAGCTGAATCATTTATTTAAGCCCAGCATCAAGCTTGTCATCTGCCATGTTCCTATCTGAAACTTAATGTTCGATCTAAATTCCTCCCACGGTAATTTAAACAATAGCAAAACGTGACCCCAGACAAGCAGTGGGAAAGAATATGGACAAAAGTACCAGGCCACACTGAACTGAGATGTTTTATTCAGTCCTATTGCTACAGGTGTCTAAAATTTAGTACCTAGCCATGCAGCCTGCTACTACAAACACCAACAGGCACAGTAGAGTGGTGGTTAGCACCATTGTCTCACAGCAAGAAGGTCATGGGTTTGAATTCACTGGTCAGCTGGGGCCCCCTCTGTGTGGACTTTGCATGTTCTCCCTGTGTCTGAAAGCCTTCTCTCCAGGAACTCCAGCTTCCTGGAATCACCAGGTTAACCGGTGATTCCAAATTGGCTGTAGGTGTGAATATGAGTTTGAATGACTGCCTGTCTCTGTTTTTTCTGGCGAGAGCCTCGGCCCCTTAGTTCCAGAAAAAGGATCTTTGCGCTTCAGTTTACCAAGATATTTTTCATTTTGGGGAAGGCCCACAGGATCTTACAGGACCCCTCACGCGCTTTATTCCCTGCGTTTGAGTGGCTTCTGTCTGGTACCCGAGATGCAGGACACAGAGAAGAACTACCTTTGTTCCCAGGGCGGTTCAGCTCCTTAACTCCTAACCTCCTTTCGCCCCCCCCTAGCTTCTCCTGTATGCATTGGACTCACTTTACTTACTGTACTTTATGTATAATTTATTTAATGCAAAACTGCATAAAATGTAAATATTGTTAATATTATACTATTTTTCAACTGTCAACAACACATTTCTGTCATATGCAGTTTTCTCATTTGTTGTCATACCACATATTGCCAATATTTTCTACCTAATTTCATCACTTAGATTTGTATTTTTTTTCTTCATGTAAATACTGACTTCTCTCTCGTTATGCTACCCTGTGTAAGCTGCTCTCTGTGCCTTGAATTGCCCCTTGGGGACGAATAAAGTTTTTGAATTGAACTGAATTTAGTGTGGAAGAACTTGACTGGCCCTCACAGAGTCCTGATCTCAACCTCATCAAAACAGCTTCGGGAGATTGCAAACCAGACCTTGTGGTCCAGCATGTTCTGAACGAAGGGGAGGGGGGGGGGGTCCCACAGTTATAGCTGCAAAGGGGGACCAAATCCATATTAATGCCTATGGATTTAGAATGGATGTCAAAAAAGCTCCTATAGGTATAACGTGTATATGACCTAATACTTTTGTCCACATTGTGTATTTCTAAGTCTGCATGCAAAACCTGATAGCTTTTCCTCATTGTCTGAATGCCTAAAGCAGACTATAACAGCAGAGGTTGAAGAATACCTGCAGGGCAGCTTAGTTAGTTAGATAATAAGCTTCAAGGAAATGGCCCGCACTTTAGATGTGTAATGGATATGTGATCTGGGACAGCAGTTAATCCTTTACGAATATTAAACACAAGAAGGAAACTTAATTAAAGAAAACAAGCAGTTGGGGGAACGAAGAGGAAATTCCAGCTAGAAACCGAGTGAACCCACGTCGACAAATTTCACATTTTTTACACCCTCTGCGGCGCTTCAATCAATACTAGCGTTACATCAGGGTGACAACATTTAGCTTCGCCCCTGTAAACCTCATTTGCAAACTGTCTAAATTCCGGCTCCGGCTAATTAGAGAAAAGTAAACGCACCTGTTCATAGAAGTAGACGACACCCAGCCGTTATAAGACTCACAAGATACGCTGATATAAAAAATACAATCAAAACTCTGAACCGCAGGAGCGCATTCATGATCAAACTGTCGCACACAGCCGTACTCACTCTGCTTCGTGGCTGTGACCGTAACCATGCCTGAGCCTCCCGTCTCCAAACCTGCTGACTTTGTGCCGGAAGATCAGTAAAGTTTGCAGGAGACAGTCAGGAGCGCCTCTCTCTCTCTCTCTCCACATTTTCCATGACAGGTGCATTTCCTTTGCTCTACTTACCACAGGAGGAGGGTCGGGTGTGGAAAGTTTCACCCATATCTCTGCTCCCTTTCTCCCCCAAGCTGTGTGTGTGTGTGTTTTTTTAAATCCTGCGAAACTTGGAACAACGGGAAGTAGCGTGGCTTTACTTTTTCCTCTGTCACGTAAACGTGTGAAAAGCAATACGGTATTAATACGGTGAACCACTGTCACACAGAACAGATCATTTGCATAGATGCTCCTCATACTACACCATTATCTGTTGTTAGGGCGCAGGCAAGGGAGAACAGATTGTAAAGGAAATGATATGAGCCTAAAAAAAATATGCAAAGTAATAGTTTATAAGCCCGCAGCAGCTGTTGTTTGCATTTGCAACGTCTGTATTGTTTCATATCTTAATATAAAAGGACGAAAGTTAAAAAAAAAAGAGGCAGTGTTTTGAATTGAGAGTACTGTGCAGAAGTCTCGAGCCACTCCTCATTTCTTTACATTTTGCTTCCAAAAAGCCAGACTTTCAGAAGCCCTTTCAATGTTTTTCTTTTGATATTGGTTGCTTTTTCACTTGTTTTCAGTCCGCTAACTAACAGCTTGTTGCTAAATCACATCATTTGCTCCCATATCTTTAGTTTAATCTATGCAAAATGCCAGAGATAAGAGTTTGACAGGTATTTTTGTACCAATAAGGGGTTTCCCAAAGAGCTATTAGCTGAAAACTGGAGAGGAGAAATGAAGAAGTGGCAGACCTAAAAAGCTATCTGCAGCAGAGCGACAGTATCTGAAAGTCATGTCCTTAAAAAATATGAGATAATCCACCAAAGGCCTGACGGAGGACCTGAGAGATGCATCTGGACCTCTGAACGGATCCATCTGCTGTTTGCTGAAGCCTCATCTGAAATAGTCTCAGTGGAAGGGTGGCTGTCAAGAAACCATTCTCAAGGAAAGGAACACGGGAGAAAAGGCTGAGGTATGCTAAATGACACAAGGTATGGACTGAAAATTGGTGGCAACAAGTCTTAAGAAGTGATCAATCCAAATTTAAATTGTTTGGTTCTAATCATTGTCAGCAAGTATGGAGGAGGTCAGGAGAGATGCACAACAGTGAGCGTCTACAGCCAACTGTAACCAATAGATTGAGGCTGCAAATCAGCCAGTGGTGTTGATGGATCTTGTCAAAATTGATAGAATTATGAACACAGAAACGTACTGTCAGATTTTGATCTACTATGCAGCACTATCTGAAAAGTGTCTGGTTGGCAGCGGCTTTATTTCTCAGCATGACAGTGATTCCAAACATACAGGCAATGCAGCAAAAGCCTGTACGGATAGAAAAACACACAATGGAACACCATTAGTCATGAACCGGTCACCCCATAGTCCAGTCCTCAACATTGCTGAAGCAGTGTGGGATCATCTTGACATAGAACAGAATGAAATGCAGCCAACAGAGCTTTTGGGATGTCTTTCAAAAGGCCCGGAGAACTATTCCTGAAGACTACTTAAAGAAATGACAAGAAAGCTCGCCTAAGAGAGTTCAGGCTGTGTTGAACAATAAAGGTGGTTATATCATATATTTACTTTCAAGTTCATTAGAAATGTACAAACTTTTTTCCTTTCTGCACTGTATTTCCATTTACGTTTGCACGTTTCAATAAATTGTTCCAAATATTTCTCATTTCCCTAGAATACTATAAGGGGAAGCTCAAGACCTTTGGACAGTTGTGTCCTCCATAAACTTATTTAGGTTAATCCAATTTATACATTTCTTTGTCCATTTGTTTCTATGTCTATATGACAACTGGGTGGTGGCAGTGACCTCAAACTAAGGCAAACCTATCAAATTAATACAAGAAAAGCAAGTTATGGCACTCTACTGTTAACTACCCAAGGACTTTAGGATCTCCAATGTTATTAACATGCAAGCACAGAACTATAAAAAGAGAGATTGTAGACATACAGAAATAAACAAATATTCTTTAACGCACTTCAGAAATCCAATAACATATTTTCAATACCTCTGCAGCAGATATAGATGGATAGAATAGTAAAAATTACATAATGGAACACCACAGACTACAAGATTAGTTTCATTGCTCCATGGCACTGATTTCTCATGGAAGACTGAACCCCATTCATCTGGAAGATTTCCCCTTATTAGGGTACAAATCTCCTGTATCTACTCAACTGGGTTCAGGCCTGATGACTGCAAAAAAAAAAATCAAATCATAGGATTCGCATAACTTCTGCAAGTAAAAAGCAGTTCAGCAACTCCTCTGTATGAAAACATCTACATGTGTTTATTCAGGCTTTTCCTTTCATTTGTCACTCTATTAGCTTGGTAGTAAAATAGTTCCAAAAATATACTGGCCAGGCAGAATACTACTTTTTTTACATGATACCCATCTTTTTAAAACCTTCTATGGAGGTTTAAAATCATGCCAAATATACTACTGCGAAATAACAGTAATAATATTGGAGTTAGTGTAGAGCTTTTTTTATTTCAGTATGCCTGGGGAGCTACCATTTGTTATTAGAACTGCATGAGCATGAGGCAGTCAGCATGTTGAAACAACCTGAGGCCTGCAGTATGAAGCAAGTTTAACATACCCAGGATATCTTTTCCTTATCCAGCTTCACTTAACCCAACGTCAGCAGTTGGGCCAAGAAGTCACAGGTTTTCCTAATCTAGGTTTGAGTGCGTTCACATAAAAAGGATTGTTGGTGATGTAGGACCACTGAAAGAAGAGTGCATATTTTATAAAGATCAAACTATTAAAAGAGGTTAGGTTAAGGAAAAGAAAGACAGTTTTCAAGGGACTCTTAACACAGGACTTCACAAAATGCCACAAAATTTCCAGGAGTGGATGCCTCAGTTATCATGTTAAATGTTAAAGTTCATAACAGTGTAATTACAAAAAGACTGAACAAGTATGGCTTGTGTGGAAGGGTTGCAAGGAGAAAACCTCTTCTTGCTAAAAAGAAAACGGCAGCATGGATTACAAAGTTGCATCTGAACAAACCACAAGACTTCTGGAACAGTGTCCTTTGTACAGACAAGACTAAAGTGGAGATGTCTAGCCATAATGCACAGCACCACAACTGGTGAAAACTAAACGCAGCATATCAGGACAAACACCTTACACCAACTGTTAAGAGTAGAGGTTCAGGAATGATGAGTTGGGTTAGTTTTACAAACACTAGGCCTGGGCACCTTGCACTTATTGCATTGACCATGAACTCCTCTGTATACCAAAGCATTCTAGAGTGAACTGTGAGGCCATCTGTCTGGAAGCTAAAGCTTGGCTGTAACTGGTTCATGCAAAAGGATAATGATACCAAGCACACAGGTAAATCTACCACAGAATAGATAAAATGAAATGAATCAAGGAGTTGCAATGGCCCTGTCACAGTCCAGACTTCAATCTGACTGACATGCTGTGGCATGACCTTAAGAGAGCTCAATGCAAATCTCAATGAACTGAAGCAACCTTGTAAAGAAGAGTGGGCCAAAATTCCTCCAAATTGATGTAAGCGACTGATAAAGTCATTCAGAAAAGAATTACTTCAAGTTATTGCTGCTAAAAGCGGCCCTATAAGCTACTGAATCATGGGTTGCACTTAATTTCCACAGGACTGCACAAAGTCCTACGAAAAAAAAAATTCACATGACTGTAATACAGACTGAAAGCAACAAAAAGCATATGTAACAGAAAAAGTTATGTATGAATGTGCGTGCACTTTAAGACTAGAAAGATGCTACATGAAAGTCAACTGTGCAAGTTAACAGACTTATCAGGATGATGGCTCTAAGACATGGGAGAATCTAACATAATTACAACTGAATATTCTGTTAATTAACAAGCTGCTCTTGTAAGTGCTTTAGTCTTATTCTTTCTTTATCAACAGTCAATGAGTTGGTAAAGAACAAAAAACAATTACATTCAAACCAGTAAGTGGGTTTAGCTTACATGCAAAATTTATCAAGAGGTCATCAAGTACAAGGCTTTGCTGCTTTAGAATCACATTACAATATTAAGGTTTATAAAAATGTTTTAGGACTGCATGTATTATAGCCAACAGGAAAAAGCAGGAACAAAGTTTACCCTAAGACTCTAGATTTCTTATGTCCTTTAGAGACAAATCAAAACTTGGGACCGTTTCTAAAACCTACAGGGCTTCCGACTACCTGGACAATGAGGTGTGAGGGATCGTCCATGAATTGTGATGCTATTTTACCAGGAATTGATTAGACAGTAGGAGATCAATATCACCTGCTCTAGAGCAGGTGACATCTGCAACGTAACTTACTGTGGCGATGTACCCTGGTAAGAAGTGAACCGTCTTCATAACACTAAAAACTGAAGAGTTCACCCTTTAGCTACTGCGATAAGCCACTAACAGATATAATGGAGACCTGTACTACTGCTTCGTAGTACAGGTCTCTGCATAAATAAAGGTTTGTAAAAACACTCAGGCGACTGATTTCACAACCTGACAAATGATTACACAAGCTTGCGTAGTGTTTGGTTAGGTGACGATTACTTTCTCACGACGGTCTGCACTCCAAGTCCAGCACAACATGGTGAACATGAGGTGCATATGGCTTGACATGCTCTATGTGCTGGATGTTTGTTATCCACAGTGTACCAGTAAGGTCTCTTAAAAGAGAAGCAATGTGCTTTGCAGTGTCATCAGCCCAAGCCTGCCACACCTCTCTGTCCGCTTTTTTCCCAGAAACCCTCTGGGTAGCACCATTAGCTGCAGGGTTCCGTAACGGTGAGGTAACGTTCTGGTGAATGTGTAAAATGCCACCAGTTGTTCTCTTCAGCAGTCGACATGCGACGGGCCAGCCATCCTCAGAGCTTGGTATGAGACCCAGGTTCACCCGATCTGCAACATCATACAGCTGGAGCTGAAAGAAAAAAGTTAAACTAAATAAATATCTAAAATAAATAAAAATAACTCCTGGTTGAAATTTGTTTAAGTTATGATTGGGGATATAGTAATATATGCAGTAGCTTGTAGAACCATCTTTGGTAGGAATGACCTGAAATAATAATTTTCTGTATGACTTTACATGATTTCACATCACTGTGGAGGAATTCTGATCCACTCTTCTTAACAATGTTTTTTTAGTTCATTGAGGTTTGCGGGGATTTATTTGTGCACAGCTCTCTTAAGGCGCCCTCACAGCATTTCAATCAGGTTGAGGTCTGACGTTGACTGGGGCTTTGCAACACAGAGTCTTCTTTTTCAGTCATTCTGTTGTAGATTTGCTGGTTTGTTTGGGATTATTGTCCTGTTGCATGACCCAGTTTCAGACACTTGACCTCACAGTTGACTCACGACTACTTTGGTATACAGAGGAGTTCACAGTCAACTAAATGACTGCCAAGTGCCCAGAGGCCTGTACTACGAAGCAGGATTTGGGCTTATGCAGATTACTTTAGGGTTAACTCTGGGTTTTCAGTACTACGAAGGTGGTACATTTCTTGCTGGGCTACATTGCCATGGTAACTTATGTTGCAGACCTAACCTCCTCTGAAGCAAGTTAAGTACCAGATCAGAGATCAGCAGATATGAACTCACCGCCTACTGACCAATCAGTTCTCCAGAAAATAGTGTTACCCACTCTGGAAGATCCCTTGGACAAGACTCGAACTTTTCTGCACAGATAGCAGGAGGGTCTAAAGTTTTCTAAATAGTGTCTTAAAGTTTGGTTTTCACCAAAAGTGGTGCTGTGCATTATGGTCAAATATTTCCACTTTGATGTCATCTGTCCAAAGGACATTGTTCTAGAAGTATTGTGGTTTGTTCAGACGCAACTTTGCAAACCTAAGCCGTGCTCCCAAGTTTTTATTGGAGAGAGGAGGTTTTCTACTGGCAAGTTTCCAAACAAGCCATATTTGTTCAATTTTTTTTTGTAATTTGTACATCCAGGAATTTTAACATTTAACATGCTCACTGAGAACTGTAGAGTCTGAGATGTAGCTCTTGGGTTTTTTACAGTTTCTCTGAGCATTGCATGGCCTGACCTTGGGGTGAACTTGCTGGGATGTTCATTCCTGGGGAGATTACGGTATTGTGTTAACACACACCTGAATGCTCCAAACCAGGAAACTACAAAAACATCTGCTTTTATAGAGTTGCTCACACTTGCTTATGATCAATTAATCAAGTGCATTTGATTACAAACACCTGACTGCTACTTACTCTCTTAAATTCTATAGTAGCAGTAAATGTGTACTTAGTTTTTCAATGGACTGCACAGGTCCTGTGAAAAACTTTCACATGACTGTAGCTTGCTCTGCTGATTTTCCTGGTAAAAACTGAATAGTGACTTAAAATTTTTCAAGTTTTAGTGTGTTAAAAGTGCATAAGAGTAAAGTCCATTTTTAATGAAAAACTAGATGACTCCCACATATTGTCACTCTTACTACCAAAATGTTTATTAACTTTTAACTTTAAGGTCAGTTCACCCTTCAATAATTATGTGATGAATGGAAATTTCCAAACATTTTTTATTTCTAAGCTCCACTTAATAAAACTTTGAAATGAATTTAATTTGTTTGTGGCTGAGAAATCCGCAATAGCGACTCAGAAGCTGTTTTCACTGATGACTGGAGGTGGGAGTCCTCTGTGGTACCACCAGAGGGCGTAAGTCTACACTTTCATCCCTGCAGTGAAGTAATCGTTTTCTTGGGGACTGGTCTAAAGTTTTGTGGTATATAAACCACACATGTAGCGTGAGACATAAAAATTGACTGCACTTTACTTGACGATTGTCTCCTTGGTGAATCGTGCAGTGGTCAGACACTCGGTTTGCTTTGAGGTTTTTCTGTAAAGCTTCAACAGCATCAGGGTTCCACTCACAAGCATGAACATGACTGGCCTTTGCACGCACCAGATATGGGAGAGTGAAATATCCAATACCTGAAATAAGATACAGATGTGACAAATACAGATGTAATTATGCAACTATTCACATCCTCATAATTTTAATTATCTTTAAGTAGCATACTGCTGTAAGAGCAACAGACAGTCAAAGAAGAAGATGGCAGAATTCTCTGGGCAGTGAACTCAGCTGCACCTGAATTTAATTCTAAAGTTCAAGGAAATATCTTCAGTCTAAGGACAGGGGTTGGCAACCTTTACAATCATAAGAGCCAGTTTTAAGCATTTCTTGATCCCAAAACTCTATATGGAGCTGCAAAATGTATTTGAGACCCTCAGTCTATTAAGTCATCTGTTCTATTTTTTCACTTCTGTAAAAAAAGACTAACTATGGGATAAATAAAGTTTATCTTCTCTTATCTTAATGAAAGTAACACAGCCACAAGTATAAATAAGCCTATCAACATTACAAACTGTGGTATACTTATTATTAATCTGTACTTTAACTTTACATTTTCTTTACAATAATATCATACATTGTTGTATTTACGAAACTATAGAACAATAATACCTAAAATAGTTCACTTATTTTTATTACCAACAAAATGGAACTATTATGACGTAGGGAAAAAAATAACCTATGAGCACATTTAGGCCTACTTTGAAACAGAGTAGCTATAAAGCTATGCAGGTCACATTGATTTAAACTGAAAGTAGTCTTTTTTGCTAATAAGTAAAACAGTTAGCAGTTTAATAGTTTCAAATACAGTTAAGTCAACACAAATTGGAAAGTTTCAATTTAATTTTGACTAAGATCTAGCTGCAGATGAATCATACCAGTAACGCAGCATTGTTCACAGCAAAAGCAAACAAATCTGTCCACGCACTCTTAAATTCTCTATTATCCTCTACAACATTATTTTTTTTTTGGATTTGTGATCCATGGCTAGGGGGACTGAAGATGAGCCACTTCTGTGTTTACATACATACATACTATCTACAGTATTTCAGGTTCAGCAAAATTAAGAGGATACATTTCTTATTCAGCTATTTTTATTTGTCAAAGTCACATGAAGCCACTGGAGATTTGCAAAAGAGCCGCAGGTTCGAGACCTAAGAGAACTAAGGCTTTATTTTATATCCAGGAAACTGGTCCTTTTAAGTTTCGAAAGGTAATGTTTACTACAGAACCACTTCATTGTGTCGTACATGCAGTACATTTTCAGTTTTACTACCTGCATATAAATCCACCACAGTCTCCCCTCTGCACTCAAATTCAGCCACTCGCAGCTTCTCTGTGATGTTTCCAGCTGAGAACATGCACTTGGTTACATCAAACTCATAACTGAAACAAATGTGAAGCAGACACTATAAGTTTCAAATCCGTTTTAGTTTAACAAGCATGTCTCGAGAGATAAAGCTTGATTACCTGATGCCATTGTCCACATGTCTGACCCAGCTGTGCTCTCCTAGCAGCATCGTCACCTCAGGCGATCTAAATCCATCCCTTGATATTCGCCTCATCTTTGCCAGGCGCTGTGCCCCAAGTCCTCTGGCCACTGCGATCCATAACTGTTGATCTAAATAAGGTAAAAAAGCACACCTCGTGAATTATTCTGTACGTTTAGTGTTGAAGCAAAGTGTGGTCAAGTTTCAGAGCAGTACCCATTCTCTTCCATAATGGCAGGGCAAAACAACTATCTCCCAGCAGGACAAGGTCTCCATGTCGCTGGAAGCTGCGAGGGAGGTCTCTCCTCAGCTCCTCCGTCCATCTTTCATCGTGAGACTCCAACAGCTCCCGCAGGATTTTCTCCAGTTTACCACTCGCCCTTCCTTTGTCCTTCTTTAACAGCTGAGGAGACTGGGGTGAAAAACGGGACAGGCAGCAGGAAAAACGCATTAATGTTTAAGCTACAGTACAGTACAACTAATGACTTTTAATCCAACTTTAATTACCTGACTCCAAACCATTTCACAGGTGCTATCAGAAGCCACGGTGGTCCTGACAGACTGAAGATCCAGCTGGGACAGGCAGGATGGTAAAATTGGCAGGAGGACTGTCCCATCTAACTCTTTCACTAAATTCACGCTCAGGTCCAGAGCGCCTCTGGACTGCAGACTTCTCCTGTGAAATGTTGAATAAAACGTCCAAATTATTCCAGACAGTTAGAGAGAACAGGCTTTCTGTACCCACCGGTTCCTGCGGACCCGATGCTAGCCGCTAACACACTTAGCAGTGACTGGATGGAGGAGTACCTGAACCGCTGAGCGTGACACCGAGGCACACGAAGGCAAGGCACCGGGTCCATCTGCAAACAAGCAAACGAAGCCGCTAGATTTATGTTTCCCAGCGTAAGAGTGCTAATTTAGTCAAAAACTAAAAACACACGCAGCCGAGCGAACAGCTCCACACTACGCAGAACCCGTGTTTCCAGACGGATTGATATGCAGGACGGACCTTTTTTTAAAAAAATGAATAATTACGAAAACGGACGGTAAATTCCCTTTTGATGTTGCTGTTTTTATGTATGTAATTTTACTGTAAGAGAAATACAACTCTGGCTAAATCAAAAGAAACCCCAAACCATTAAATGATTATAAGTTTTGGTGAAGGTGCTCCTTGAGGCCGGCAGATGGCGACAAAAAGGAGCGAAATAGCAGGTACAGTTGATTTGTTGTCCTAACTTCGTAGGTTTATGAATTTCACCAGCCAAGAAGTCAGACCAGAATCAAACTGATATCTAAAGATTTGTGAATAAATAATTAAGTCAACTGCTTGCGTGTTTTTATTGTGCCTTTAGAAAAAAGAAGACTGATATAGGTGTATTGTAGTGAGTTATTATGTAGTCAGTTTGGTCTCCAGCACATACTCTATATGGACAAAAGCATTGGGCCACCTACACATTACAGCTACAGGAGCTTTTATGACATTCCAATAATATAGAGTTGGCCCCCCTTTGCAGCTGTAGCAGCTCCCACTTTTCTGGGAAGGCTTTCTAGAAGATTTTGGAGTGGCTGTGGGAATTCATCTAGAGGAGAATTTGTGAGGTCAGA
>VUQH01000412.1:13236-44898 GCA_015106775.1 Etroplus canarensis | reverse complement strand
ATATATATATATATATATATATATATATATATATATATATATATATATATATATATATATATAAGACATTTACCTATTTACACATTCAGCACCACACACAATCTCTGCATTTTCTGGAGTCAAGTTTTGGTTCACTTTTTTATTTTTTCAGCCCTGTGTAACTTTATTTTTGAAGTCCATTTGTTCTTTGGGGTGATGCTTCCAGTTAGCTGGTGAATGCTCCATTGTAGGCCTCAGGTGATGCTAATTTTATCTGCTGTTTACAAACCCCATTTCCAGAAAAATTGAGATATTTTCCAAAATGCAATGCACCTTCAGCTGCTTCCTTGTATTCTTCCCAAGGGAGAAGATTGTTCTAAATTAGTAATTTAAAACAAAAATCTATGACATGTTAATTAACTTGAACCTTTATTTAACTAACAAAGTATAAGGACAAGATTTTTAATAGTTTTACTGACCAGCTTAATTAATTTTGTAAATATATATTAAAAAAATAAAATTTGATGGCTGCAAGACACTCAATAAAAGTTGGGGCAGTTAAAATAAGGTAGAAAAAGTGCACAGAATATTCAGTAACACCAGTTTGGAAGACCCCACATTAAGCAGACTCATTGGTAGCAGGTGAGGTATCAAAATTGGGCGTAAAAGTAGTATCCATCAAAGGCTCAGTCTGCAAGTAAGGATGGGTCATAGTTCACTCCTTCGTGCAAAAAATTTGTGAGAGAATTGTTTGTCAGTTCAAAAGGAATATTTCTCAACACAACTGCAAAGAATTTAGGTCTTTCTCCATCTACAACGCATAATATTGTGAAATAGATTCAAAAAATTCAGAGACATCTCAACACAGAGTGTGTGTGATTGACTGACTTGCTGCCAGTCAATCACACACACTCATCAAGCAAGAATGGACATTTCCAGTTACAAAGCTACAACAATTAGTATCCTGAGTTCCAAAACAATTTGAACATGTTATTAAAAGGAAAGGTAATGTAATGGTAAACATGCCTCTGTCCCAACTTTTGTTGAGATTGATGCAGCCATCATATTCTAAATTTGTGTATATTTCCACAATACAATCAAGTTGGTGAGTTAAACTATTGAAAATTCTTTTCTTTTAATTTTTGTCAGTTAGATGATTATTTTTGTCACTGATTTCTGCTGATATTGTATTTTGGAAAATATGCCATTTTTCTGGAATTTTTTTATAAATGGATAGGTGAGGCAGACTGGAGCTATTGTGTTAAAAATACCTGAATGCAGGTGAGCTTTAATCAAAACAAAGAAATTTTGGGTCACCACTTTGAAAAGCTGGGACAAGCAATGCAAGGTCAGCTCAAGAATCTCTGGGTTTGTCACCATGAACCATCTATATTTATTTCATTAAATGTAAAACCCTTTAGAAAAAAAAAATCAGTGAAAATTCATTCAACAAATGAACCTGAACATGCTAATCCATTCTTAGAAATGAACAAAACTATACAAGTAACAAGTATAACAAGTGTGTGCACTTGTTTTAAGAAGGAAGACAGTGAAAAGAATACAATTTCACTACATTTGATTAAAAATATTTTTTCGTTCTTCTAGTTTGCTTGCTGCCACCTCATCTAACACATTTTCAAACATTTCTGCAATTAGATGTGAGTCAAGCAGTTATTCAGTCAGTCTCTAGCAGTTCAGAAGCTGAGCTGATTTGGATAGGTAATTTTATGAGCAATGTGCTCTATTGTGTGTGCTGATTGTTTGTTGATCCTTCTGTTCCTCTAAATTAATGGGAAACTCAATAGCAGCATATTTTTCACCATTTTTTAATCGTCTGCTTAATGTTTTAGGTTGGTAGAAATCATAACAATGGGAACAAGTCTGAAAAGACATCCTAAGCTTTGAGAAAATCCCATATACATTCATGAGTCCCCTGAAAGTAAGGTTAGAATTTCAATGTTATTTTCAGAGTAACTGTGTTATTTTTCCCTTTTTAAAAAGATGTATTTGAAAACTGATGTATTTTTCTCACACATTGCTGCATTTGACTATTGTGTGTGTATGCATTCAGCTGAACATACTATGGAGATGGAGAAGCAGGTAGAGTAAGTGTGAAGATAAAAGGTGTGTCATGTTACGAGATGAAATGCTGATAGGGGAAAGATACTTTTAAATGCTTTATGATCAGATTCCTGTCTGCCTGAGTCTTTGCCTGAGAAGTAGTAATAATCTGACACTCTAAATTTGCACAAAGACACAGGCCCACATAAGCACACACACACACACACACACACACACACACCGGTGCAACAGAGGCCTTAAACTCAAGACTCTACAGAGAGAATAGAAAGTGCCTAAAAAGAGGTTAAAGGACATTACAAAGACAACCCAATTAGATTATGAAAGATATTCTTAACTAAATCTGAAACTTAATGATCTGTAATGGGAGTCTTGTGGCTTATAAAAGCCTTTCCCTGGAATAATCAGTTCCTCTCTCATTTTCCATCTTTCTCTCTGAACCACTCCTCCTCTTTCACTTAGTCACATATGTAACACACATACAGAGGGATTGAGAAGCAGATCTCTGCCTGGAATCGTCAGCCAACTGTGGCTGCATGTGAGACTATCCTGCTACTTTGTTTGAATTTCAATGGTCAACCAGCCAGAGAGAAATGAAAGTGAATCAACATATTGAAAATTCACTATTGGGATCTGAAAACATCTGTCTCACTTTATTCCTGATTTCAGTCACACTGCAGTGCTGTCTTTTCAAATGCTTTGACTGTTATGAAGAGCTAGTTGTTTGAAGATTAATAATTTCTCGTAATCATTTTCTTTTCCATATGCCTTTTAGACTGTGTTTTCATGCCAGAATTAAAACCCCTGACATAAGCCATATTCAGCAGCTCACTATCCTCCTGTATGCTGTAGCACTTTGTCACAAAGGGGGTTGGTGTGGAGGGGGGAAATGTCCTTGTGTCTTTCTACTTCTTTATGTCTATATTTTCTTCTTTCCGTCCACCTTACTGACCTGCATATGAAAGGAAACTTCTTACACGTCATCTTCCTTTGATACCTCTACAGTATGTGCTGTAACAGCTACTGTACTATACCAAATGTGTGTGTGTGTGTATGTGTGTTGTCTAAGCATCAGCAAGCAGCACGCAGATTGCAACAGAAAGTGTCGATCCCAGTGTATTTTCTGCTTGCTCCATAAGTTTCTTAATACAGCATCAATGGATTCAGCGTTTAATCTCCAGCTCCCAGTCACTGCTCTCTTGAGCTTTTTCACCTTTATGCATTCTGTTTCTCACACACATACTCTTATGCCCCTCATATCTATCTCTCACTCCCGGTCTATTAAACTCTGAATGTGGTGACAGCAAAATACAGCTATTCTGTTACAATGTTTTATCAAGAACAGCTATATGGCTGGAACCAGTGATGTGTGTAGGTATATGCCTCTGGATGTGCGCAAGTGGAAGAAAATGTGACTATAAGTATTGTGCGTGTGTCTGTGTGTGACAGAGAGGGAAAGGAAGAGAGATTAGCAAGATTACCATGACATCCTCATAGTCTCTATGCTACTATGGTGCCATCTTCTGGTAGTGAAACACAACAACCTTGAATTAATTATGCAGTACCTGACTGAGACAATACACATTTGCATTCAGAACACAAGTAGGGCATTCAAAGAATGCAACATTTAAGACATAAATAAAAAATTTGATTCAGGAATGGATAGAAAAAGACATTTAATATAGTGACCAACAGCAAAAAAACATTTCAAATAATGGCTGAAACTGGGTTTAACATTTAGCATAGGATAGGATGAAGTTCATTGTAAATGCACACTATACAATACACATTATAATTATACGGCAGTACTGTACAATCTAGAATATAGCAGCTTGCAGCATCTTTCAATGTGCACACTTTCACACACACAGAGACTCACATACAAACCATTTTCTCACTCTTAAACATGATGTAGTTATAATGTTAGGTCACCTCAGTCACTGATGCTGGTAAAAGAGAGGTGTTAATTTGTTTAAAGGGCCGTTCAGTCATCACAGTGAAGCCCATTACGCACAGTAATGTTACAAAGACCACATCCCAGCCAAAGTCAGAAACACCAGACTTCAATCAAAATAGGCTCACATGTGAGCACACACGCTCCCTCTGCAGTTTTTTTTAACACACACGCACACACACACACACATACACACACACACAAATAAAAATTTAAAAAAAACAGACACACCTATGACGATTTAACACTTTTTAAAGGAAATATTAGCTTCTGTACAGAAAGAGCGTGTGTGTACACACAAATGATACTTCTTTTACAAATCCCGTGAAGTCTGGGTAATCACACCCTCATTCTATTTACACAGAAAACAGAACATCTTTCAGTCAGTGATATTGTGATAACAGTACTGAAGATGCGGTGTATTTAAGTATTTCCGTATATTTGACATCATTAGGAAACAGAAATGTGCCTAAAAGGTAAAACATATTTATAGCACACTTGATGTCATTTATCTGCCCACCATAACATCTGTGTTCCCTTGCCATAGATCTATAAGACCTAAATTAATTAAGAGTGTCACAAATACACTCATTAAAATAGTATGTACAGTAAGGATCACTTCATCAAAACTTCTGGAGATACTTGGCCAGAGTGCCCTTAACATTGCCCTACCACTGGATAGTTTTCTAAGTGGCCCACTGACATACTCTACAAAAGTAGCTGCTGAACCACTGAATTTGGTATTGAAAACATTCAAGTAATGCCAGGAATCAAGAGTATTCACATATACACATTCAATTATGGTGGAATTGCTACCAAAATTAAACTGTGAAATGGACAAAAAACAAATATGTTTGCCTGATCTGCTCCTGACTCAATCAAAGACATACATCATCATTTCTTTTCTTGTTAGATACTTCAGTCCTTCACTTCCTACTGTATGTAAGATATGAATAATACCCACTCTAGTCTTCATAACTGCCATCATCGACACATCTAAATATTACATCTAGTGTAAATATGCTCCCAGATCAATTTCCTATTAATCTGGACCATGTAGGTATGCAAAAAATAGAAGCCAGGTATCCTGAGTGCACCAATGGAATTACAGAAGTGAAGGCTCTAGATCTGATTTAGTCTCCTGAATTTAATTCATTCTCTGTAGGATCTCTAGATGATGTCAGTGTTGGGGTAATATCTGAAAACCTTGTAGATCCATTGGGTGTAGAAGGGCACATTAATAAAGATACTGGGTTGATTGGCCCGAGCACAGCCTCTGCCATGGACACTTACTCCAACAATAACCCTGATCTCACCATCCCGACACACCAGAGGGCCACCATAATCTCTCTGCAAAGAAAAAGAAATGTGTAGCACTTTGTTTTGTTTTTTTGTCAGTGGTTGAGAAATGGTTGTCATCACTCTTCATTTTTCATAGCTAAAGTAAATCAAAATTTATTTTAACACTCTGATAGATAGTATTTATGAACATGGACAGCTCTTTTCCAAAGCTAGAAACCACAAAAGTCTTTGATAGCTGATGAAATTTAGCGCAACAGTCTCCAGCTGCTCTATTTACAACTGACTGAATACTAAGCCTACGGATTCAAATAACATTTGTTTGAGATTTAGATCTAACTGGGCTTTGGAAGCAGTTTGTTAAACAAAGGCGTTAATACCCCCTAGATTCATACTGGGAACAATTACTTTATCTGCAGGACTAAAGGCCTATTCATGTTTACCAACAAGGCTTGAATACACTGCATGAATTCTGGTGTGCAGTATTCTTTCTGATCACTAAAACAGTAATTTGACTTCATATTTAAAAAGAAAAACACTTCTTCATAAAAATAATATGAACTGTTAACAACAGTTTACCTCACACACTCCCTCGTCCCGCTTCCCTCCTGCACAGATCTTGGTGTTGGTGATATGGAGATTTCCTCTGTGCATTTCTCTACACCTGGCATTACTGACAATGGGTAGGTCTACTACCTTTAGTATGTCTTCATAGCCAGTGTCTGAAAGAGTTGAAAAATGCACTTCATCATCTGTGCTTTGTTGTAGTATATGCAATCTAAATGTCAACACTTGACTATTTAGCTACACCTAATTCCACCTACATAACATTCCACTCAATAAACATAACTGGCCCAGGGTCAACATACTGCAAGCACACAGAGCAAGAAATTATTTACGACAGGACCGTGTTACAGAATACCTTTGCACATCAACTTTATAACATAAATATAATATACAACATAAATGCAATATTTTGCAAATTCTGAAGACCTATATACTGTAAGAGCTGTAGTAAAATAATTAATATTACTACCTTTGGTCTCTCCCCATCCATACATTTTACATATTGTTCCTTCTGGGATGGAGCACCCAGCCACAGGCAGCTGAATCGTATGGACATTGTCTGCAGGAAGGGCAGGCCTAGCAAATTTTGATGAACACACATAGTAGGAAATATGATCAGTGTCACAGACAATGAAATATATATCAATATATCCTTGAGATTATTTTTCCAGGCACTTACTTTGAGAGCCTTAGGAGGGCTAAACTGGAGCCCTCAGGGCCACATATCACATGGGCTATGCTGATTTCCTGTCTCTTGGACCAGTCAGGCGCACCCTCTCGAATATCAGAGACTCCAAGCCACACCCGATACTCGCTAAGGTTTGGAACACTGAAGAGGCACAAGACAGAGTTAATACAGCAAGAAATATCGCACAATTATTACGCTTGAGAGAGCAGCTAGCTCAGATCAAACAGACAGTAACAACTTGAGTTGGTTATGCTTGATTCTAGAGCTGAAAAAAATAAATCTTAATTCACTGGTGGTACAAAAGAAGAATGTGTAGATCCTTCAAGGTTCCCACAAAAAAAAAATAGAAATTTTTTTTTTTTTAAATGACAGTTACCATGAAGAGAAGCACTGTCTGTCAGTAAGTACCCACTCCTCTCGTATTAATGAACCGCCACACCAGTGCCCTGATCTGAGTAGAGCACAAAACACAAACAGCACATTTAGGAAAAATCGAAGACATGCTACATCACACATGACCTAAAACTGCCATTGTCATTGAAAAATTGGAAAATGAAAGAAATCTAATTGATAAGCAACTTATGCAAATTTGGGGAGAAAACATGTGGTGGTACTAGTACAAGCTAACAATGCAATCTCTAAAATCACATCACAAGGTTTCTGTTTTTTTTTATTTCTGTATACATACTGATTGATCATAATGGCATCAAAGTTGCCATACAAAAACATCTTCTTCACATAAATATTAAATTGGCAGAGGTTCAAATGCAAGTGTCCATAGAATATAAAGGCAAAGGACAAACAATCCCTCCAATTTTTTTATGAATTCAAAAGTAGCCTGAGCAGGATGTCCTACTGTTCTTTGCTGGTGGAGGAGTAGGTGTAGAATGTTAAAGGCTTACCCTTTCTGTATGCTGACCATCCAGCTGCCGTCTGATATGCCCACTGGACCTCCTCCTACAATCCTGGTTCTCTTATGGACAAAACAGCTCACAGAGGACAGCCCACCTAGAAAGGTAGAATACAAATACATACCCAAACAAAATATATATTTTATTTTAGCCATAACACAGAAACATTGTAGTTAACGCTGACATATATTGCTTACATGGTCACAATGCAAGAGGCATTTGAGCTGCCTAATGGTCCAGCATAATCATAATAAAACATAAACTGATGAGACCAATAATTAAAGTGATTATTGAAAATGTTAACAAAACACTTTTGTAATTGAACTCTATATGTCAAGAGAGTGGAGGATTCATCCTTTGTTCTATTTTGCACAGAAGAACGAGTAATACAGAAAGACCAACATGCAAACATAGAAAAGGACACAGATGCCACCATAACATCATTATGCTGTGCATCATTATAGCTGGACAAAAAAAGACTCCGTCAAGTTCTGGAAAAACAGCAGGCTATCAAATACAGTTCACCAGCTGAGCCACTTGCACACACAGGCAGACAGACGAGTGATGAGAGATTCTCACCTGGTGGGATGGTGTTCTGTGAAGAATCACCTGCAGAGAAGTGAGGAGACAAGCAAGTGATCAGGGAGCATTATCTCATACAAGGTAAGAGGCAACCTCATACAGGGGTGTAAATTTCACAGTGAACACAGAGCTATAGCTACCAGGGCCCTTGTGTTTGGTTGGCATGTCAAGTTTAATTGAAAGTAACGGGCCTTAAAAGGGCTGTGGTGTGTCTGGAGGTTGAAGCTGTTTCGTAATTTTAGATTTTTATGTGTAACAGCTTTCACAAGAGCATAACTGGTTATGTTTTATTTATATGCAATAAAGTGCTTTTCCTATAGTTTTAAGGTCAGCTTTTGTGAATTAACACGAAGTCAAAAAATCAGTAATAATCTGTTATGTTGCATAATCTAACATAGATGCCATTTTAATGGAGTTTACGCTGCACTATTTCACATTATTAATGGAAGTTTGACAAGATAACAGGTGGTAAATAAAATATATTTAAATATTTGAAATGCACCGCCATTCTTTATAAAATAGTTAGTGAACAGGAATCCAAAATACATGAAATATAACCAGTCTATGGTTCCTTTAATTAAAAAGATTTTATAAGCCAGGTGCAGACATGATGGCTCCGGCTCATGGCCAATGGAAAGCCCTCAGGCTCCCTTATTAATATGGATCTCCTACAAGTAGAGAGACGTACACATTGCAAATAAATTGTCTCTCTGTGTGTGAGAGAAGCATACAGCCAGTGTGAAAACAAATTACACTAGCTCAGTCTTTTCTCCAAAAATATGATAAATCATCAATTTCACATTGTCTCACTGACTTTTATCTCTAAGTGACTCTGTCTACATGTGTTTGTGTGTGTCAGTGAATGTACTGAATGTACAGGCATCCATGCACTCACATGGTTTTACATTGCAGTAGTCCCAAGGTATGGCAGAATTGTTGGTGTAACACCAGGGACCATGTTTGTCTTTATCAGGATTTCTGCAGTAGTTTCCTTCCAGGCCAGTCATCAGCAAACCCCTCTCACCACTGGACAAACACAGAAACCCAAACGATCCCTTAGCTAATCTTTCATTAAGACTCAGTAACATTTTTAACAGTTTAATTTGATTCTTGATGACAGTAAAAAGGGATTTTCTAGTGATGTATAACTATTTGTAAAAGCTGAATGAATTCAGCCAGATATGATCTGGAGAGTCAAATCACAGCTGTGTAGGCTCTCTCCCTCCAGACAAGATAATGAGGTGATTTGCAAAGGAATTACTCACTGAGACAGTATGCTCCCACCTACATTCACATATCAGATACTCATGCAGACATATCCCACACATTAGGGCATTCTCACAAGATTTTTAAAACCACTAAAGATTTTTTTTTCTTGCACCAAATTCCTCAACTGATAAGGTGGAGAAATCACAACAATCAAGAGTGTAAAACCCATGTTTATATGTGTTATACTTCTGGCACAGCCAGCTCTTACTGTGACTTCCTAACCCTGACTTTTGACCCATTAGAAGGAGCCAAGCAGTGGAGCTGAGTGGCTTTGAAGTGTTCCTGCAAAGGAGAGGTCAGGGTTAAGGGTGAGTAGTAAAGAGTATATTTCCAGCCAAGTTACCAGTGGGAGTCTTTCTTGCTCAACTGGATCATTTTCAAGAGGCTTTCTAGCCATAAGAGGATGCTCAGGAGGCTACTCATGGTATCTGCAGGAGCCGTTTTCTCCTCTGAGAACCAAGAGGCTTGTCTTGTCCACTAACAACAGCAAGTCTTAACTTGAGGTGCCTCCCTGAAACAACACCATGTCTCAGATTTGCACACATGGTTCTAAAAAGCATAGCCATACTTGCATACTAGGACTCTCATGCATAAGGCTGAGTCTCAGATTTTTTTCTCAAATGTTCATGCTTTTTTACTGTTTAAAATTTGCACATCTTCCCATCATTATTTGAGGTGTTTTATGTTATGATTATTATTTTTTCCATTTCACTGAGTGTCCTAAAATCCACTACACTTTGTTGGACTGTGGGGTCAATGCGTTGTTGAGCTATGTGACAATATGATGTCTATTTAGCTATTTTAGTAGTGCTTGTCTACAGTTTTATTAATGGTGCAAGTCTGTTTTTTGCATTATAGTGGAGTTTGGGAAAGTTATTAGGTTAGGAAGTAGCAGGGATCCAGTGAGCCGACCTGTTGTTGTGGTTTCTCCAGGGAGCACAGGGCAGGTTTGATCTAGTTCTTGACTGCTGTCCTTGGTAATTCTCTCCAAAGCTTTCATAGCAGTCTAGATTTGGACACAACAGGGAAAATAAAATGAGATAGGTCTTCTAGATATATAGCAAGCATACAAACAGATAAAAGCCTTAAATAAAAACAGGCAAAACAGGCTGTACAGACATCCTTTGACAGTTTTAAGTGTACAGTTATGGATGCAGTACTGCTGAAAAAACTGTGAACAATACAAACATACATACAACCATAAACAAGCAAAAGAATACACAACCCTTAGATGAGCTATCATAGTTGTCACTGGATGTAGTTTATGTTCAGCTGAGAACACAAAAGGAGTCCTTCAAAATAACAACTTAGAAAAACACAAGGCATAATTTTTTGAGGTATCTGTCATTCTTCATTTCATTTATACTATATGTGGGAATGCATTCAGCCCTTGAGGGTAGACCATAATACAACCACAATACAAACAATAATACCAGTCCTAATCTCAAAGAAATATTCCTTTATATCCCTTAGGGAATCTGAATTTGTGTACTTGGCTATAGATTTGCATCTTTTACTTCAAAATCTCTTGCTATCCCAACCAGTACTAAGCCATTCACTTAATTTTTCACTGACCAGTAAGAAATAACCATCCTGAGCTGCTGTCAGATTTCATTTGTGAGATATGTGGTGGTCAGTCCTTCCCACACTCTTACAGGGCTAGAGCTTTCCACTGGGATGCGAGTGGTTACAAGGTCTCTCCCAGAATATGAAAATATCATATAGTTCTCTGCTTCAGATGTAGATAAAATTGGCTTTTCCTTTGCTGCTGTCAGTGTCAAATAAATCTGTTAAGTTTCTCACCACTGACAGGCCTGTTTTGGGTGCCACAAAGAGGGATATTGATGCAGAACATAGTGCGGACTCTTGGGTCTGTAGTGAAGCACCAGGGGAATTCTTGACCATCTGGATTTCGACAATAGTTCTCTCTCAGGTCTCTGGAAAACACAGAGAAGTTATCCTGTAATCTGCTAAAATATAAGTGCATGCATGTGGCTGAGGAATTGGATGGGTGTGTCATGTAAGTTTCTGACTCACTTGCAGGGGTAGGCTTCGGGTATGAATGTGTGGTTATGGGGATATTGAGAGTCCCAGCGCTGGCAGGTGAGTCCAGTGGGCGTCACGTCTACTGTTCCCCTATAACTCTCACCTCTACCCAGGTAACATTCTGTGGTTTCCACCACATTGCTTTTTGGAGGTGTTTCTGTATGAGTAAAAAAAAAAAAAAATTAAATTAAATATTTTATCTACAAGCCACTCTCACTATGGAGGGTTGCATCAGGAAGGGCATATGGCAATAAAACCTCTGTCAAATTACCAATGTTGATTAATCCACTGTGGTGAGAATACAAGGGAGCAATCGAAGATACACACGTGTGTATGCAAGAAATACAGCACAATTTAATATTATTTAATTAATGTTATCTTTTTATGAGTTCATAAAGTAAAGGAAATAAACAAACCAACAAAATAACCATATAGCAAGGGTAGTATAGTATGTAAAATGTTTAGTAATTATATCCCAGAAAAGTAGGAATGGGGATCATCAGCGCCCCACCACCACTGCAGCTGCAAATCCTTCATGTCATCACGAAAACTATTTGATGTTGGATTTTGAATTTTGGCACAGTGATAGATCTTCATAGATCTTCATCTGGAACTGATGAGATTTTCAGACATACTGATGAAAATACTGATTGGCCACCAAGTGGCATTTTCAATTTTTTTTTTGTTTTGTTTTACATTTTTGGCCATATTTTCTGAAATGTTCATCTGATCTGCACAGAACAAAAACCAAATTGATTGTGGTATCATGTACTTTCATGGTGGCACCACATTGTGTTTGCTGCCACTGTTGTCAGATGTTGTCACAGCTGAAACCAGTAAAAGAAAAAAAAAAAATCAGGCATATTATGGAATCAACTTTGCAGCTGCATAGTTGGTACTTCATCATCCATTTTTTTTGGTTTTTTTTACATTTTTTAATGATCCAATGTTTAAAAAAACAAAACAAAACAATCTGACCTTGGCTTCTAGCCTCACATCACATCAAGTGGGTAGCTACAAAAAATCTCTCAATGACCTTTGTGGTATATGAACAGAATTAAACACTGACTGCAATCTGACCAAAGCATAAAGTATAAACGGACAAAAGAAAACTGATTTTCTAAGTTGAGGCAACCCATCTTAGAAAATCTTAAGTATCAAATTTAAATCCCCCAACAGTTAATGAATTCTTACATGAATACTAAAAAGCTTAGTAAATGCAGCTGAACATACACTAAAAACTATTACAGTTTGATTAAAAAAAACAACTTCCAAGTTTTGTATCAACACAAATTGGCAGTGTGATTGCACTAAAATAGAGAAAGGGCCAGCTAATTTAAGCTGTGATTTGCATGGAAATCACAAAGAACTGATAAAAGCCTTTTTTAGCTGAAATGACGTATGAAGGCATTTTGAAAACAAAGACTGTAAGTTAGAGGTTGGTGAACTGACAGAGATAGAGGTAACTGAACTTTGGAAGAGGGAGGGAAAACTTTATATGAATAGTCGCACTGCACTGAAACTTTTATTAACTATGAGAGATTAAAATATATATATAATAATACTCTCATACTCATGGCACATGACACACACACATTTCAATTTGCCTGAAATTTGTAAATAGTTCCCCATGGGTGATTTTCCAGGAAGAAGTTCAAGGAACTGTCACAGGCATAAAAAGTTCCTCCACTGTGTTATGATTTGCATTTTCACAGCAGGGCCACGTATATTAAACAAATTAGTCAACTGACATATCAAAATGTTAGTCTGAAATTTTATCTGAATGACATGCTCTGCAAAAACAGACAGCTGAGCCCTGATGTCCTGATTATCACTGGTGACAACCTACAAGCAAGAAGTGTGTTTCAGTTGCGAGCTTTTCAAAATGTTGGGTGTGTAAGAATGCAGTGAAAAACATTAGTGTAATTGAGAAAAAGACACTAGTTAGTACTCGGTGTTCCATCCTGAAAGGTTCTGAATCTTCAAAAAGTGCTACTTGCTGAGGAGGCACTTTTTGGTGGGTAAAACTGTCTCCTCAGAAGTTAATTTAGAACCTAATCACACAGTGCAGGATTTTATCTCCCAACTGCCAACACCTACAATTCAGACTGGAACAAACAATTTGCTCTGATGGCAGCCAAATTAGTTGGTCCCAAAATTCTGCTGTGTCTTCATCCTCAGGTTTTGAGTCAACATCACAGATGCACATATTCCCCTATATCTAGATATATTCGCTTTAAGTGTGTACACACTGACATAAATATTAGCAAATAGTGATTTAGCATTACAGAAGAATTCAGTGTGACAGCATCTTTGACAAAATGCAAGCAAAATGGTCTTAGTGTCTTCACTACCTGATTACAATAGAACAGCTGTGGTTTTAAAACAAATGCAGCTTAACTAGGCTAAAAAATAGACAAACCAGGCAGGAAATCATGCTTGTCTTCATAGAGATACTGATTACACAAGTTCATTGGCCTGAACATTACACATGACTGTACCCAAGTCTATAAAACGTAGAGACTCCAAAGTTTTCTGGCCATAGTAGAAGTATAAAAATAGATTTGTACTAGTTTGACAGTAAACAAAAGAGGAGGCCTTGTCAAATGAACATTTTATCTCTCTGTCTCTTGCTCTCAGTGTCTTGTTTTGATTAAGACTAACTGGGTCGTAAACTTGGTCTGGTACCAAAAAACTCCCATATCAGAAAAAGAGTGAGAGAAGGATAGAGTGCACTGGGTAGGAAACCATTTTTAGAGAGGGGGAAATAGGGGGCAACAGTGAATCACTGGGTCCACATGGTGTAGTGCCATCTAATAAACATGAAGCCAAGACTGCTGATGATTCTAACAGGAAATCAGGCCAGTCACCAACTAAAGAGAATGAAACTGAGCCCAACAACAACACCAGCTCTGTTTCTGTTTTATGTTCTTGAAGAATCCAGTGGCTGACTCACTGACTCGTCACTGATTGCAGGGTGAACTGCAATCATACAGTATATCCTGGTTTACTACAAATGCTAAGACACACAAAGCACAAAGCCAGACGTGACACACACACTACACTCTTAGACATCAATCACACCACTTGCACTAGGTGTATGAGGTGTAATGAAAGCAATCTGCTTGTAGTGTGTATGACCCTGGTGTTGTGTCTATATGTGTAACACGAGGTTAATGTGGAGCGGTAACTGAGCCCTGTGCAGTTTGACTACCACACACAAGAGCTGGCATAGAACAATAAACAGCCGGCCAGTCGTGCAGGGGGAAAATAAACATTCTGGCCATTAGAGAGGATATAACAGAGAGCCAGCCCTAAAAGGGGGAACTCTGCATGTGTTTATGTGTGGGTGTGGATGTTTGCATTTTTTTGTTTGTGTAGTCTTTAGCACCAGCCAATAGGAAGGGAGGAGTGGTAAAATGAAAGGTACAGGAAGTTGTAAATTTTGGTGCAGTCAGTCATACTTCAGCGACCTGTACCAAACAGAACCTTGGCCACTAACAGACATGCATAGGTTTCCCCGTAATATTCATGACAAATGCAAATGCATTCAACCAAATGCAAACAAACATGCATAGATGCTCACCACAAACTTTGATGTTGCAGTACTCCCAGAGTGTATTTGGGTCTGTGGTAAAGCACCAGGGTCTTTGGCGTCCATCTGGGTTTCTACAGTAGTTATCATCTAGGCCTTTGTCAGGGTGCCTAATATAAAACAGACAGAATAATAACCTTAGTCTGCAGAGACAAGCTGTGTAAGACTGAAAATCATAGCAAAAAACAACTATCACACAATTGCAGAATTCCTTGAAGTGAACTGTGGCACAAAACAATAACTGTCACATTATTCTTCAAGCCCAGATGTCTCTGTCAAAAGAACCATATTTCTCTATCCCTCCTGAATCTCCAGCAGGACAAAACAGTTCAGAGACCATTCACCATTGCATGCAACTGATACATTAATAACTGGAATGGTGAAAGGATTCCATCTGTGAATCTGTTCTGAGCTCAAGGGAGTGAGGAAGATAATAAGTTGCACTACTACAGGTGTTCTACAGTAAGTCATCCCAAAGTCCCACATCCCTACAGGCCTGCAGCCACTAGGCATGAAGTATCAGGCTGTGGGACCCTCTCATTACATTAGTGCTATGAGCAGTCTGGGACCTCGTTTACATAAACAGTGGGATGATTAAGGATGTGTTAACGAGTCCCCACTAATCCAGACCACCTGCCATCCAACTAGCTGTCTTGACACAGATGCACATGGCTGGCGTGTACATACACATACACAAAGATTGTGTAAGGAACACTAATATAGATTCAAATATATAGCAGTCCTAAAACTGTTATAAATTAATCTAATAGTTTAGATCCAAGTCTAATAATCTATTGAGAGCTTGAAGGAATTTGAACTAGTTAAGTCAGAATGAAGCATTTTCCCAGCATACCACTGTTAAACACAAAAACACACAATCACACACTGGATTCCAATATCATTCCTTTGGGGAAAGGTTTCACTGAGTCCAAATCACTTCATCTCCAAAGTAAGTGCAGCATAAGCCCATTTAATTATTTTATGACCATTGTATTGCATAAAGTATTCTCAATAAGTACATATCCATGTGGGGGCCCTAATTGTGATTAAACTTGCACAATCTAGTGCAATACACATGCAAGTGTGTGTGAGAGGTCACCTCTTGGGGTGGTACAGGTGTTGATGTGGCTCATTCAGGTCCCACCGCTGGCATTCTTTTCCACTTTCTGTGTGGTCCATTGGTCCTCGGTAATCTTCCCCATTACAGTTCATACACTCAACTTTACAGCAATGAAAGACACATGCACACAGAAAAACACACAGACACATTCATCCACAAAAAGACAGAGAAAACATGTTAAAACTAGAAAAGCACTCAGAGAGCGCAGACCTCTGCCAAGCACACGCTGTGACGTCATGCTTTCTTTTGCGCATGCGCGTCACTTCAGGGCCGGAGACTGTTCACCCTGGAGTCTGATGGCCGTCGCATTTAAATTTTAAAGTCCTGATCAATTCTTCCAAAATTTAATCTCCTCTTCCTTTTATGAAGCCAAATCCATTAAAAAAAAAAATCAGCCAAATCCATTCACAAGTTTTTGAGTTATTTTGCACACAAACAAACAAACAACCCAACAACAACAAAAACATAAAAATATGAAGTCAATCTATAAAAATATAATAATCCTGAATTCAACCTAGTTTGATAAAGCCATAAACATGTTCATCAAATTTCATGCATTTTAGTTTGTGTGTTTGTTGTGTGTTTAGTGTGTCCCAAACTCTTGAAGCAAAATTTGGAGTAACTATTTTGACAATGCAATACTTAAAAGGGGGGGGTAAGCAACATTTTTGGCATAACTAGCCCAAAATAAAGCTGTTAATAACTTTTCAGCATATTGGGATTTCCAATGGTCTGTGCAGGAACTAGACTTCTGCACCTCCTCTATGCTCTGCACAAGATGGGGTACTAAGGCAAATGACAGGTAGTAGTATAAAGTAGGAAGTAGGGCATGGCAGCACAGTGGGTCAAGAAAAATCATACCCAGAATCAGAGCTGATTTTCTTTCTGTGAATAAGACCTTGCATCAGGAGGAGGGCTGGCTGTTCAAATTGTCATATTTTTTTTACTTCAGCTTTAATGAAGCTCTATATGCAAAGACACTTAATGTATGGAAACACATAATTTATGTGTTACTAAAGGTCAAGATTGCTTTGATAAAGACAAAGCCTCATTTGATGCCTGATGAATAGAATACACTGTCTAGTGTGAACAACAGTGAGGATGCAGATTAGAAACAGATGTTAGTGAGTCCACAGGCTGCACATGTATTTGTGCTTGTACACGGCATGTTTGCGTGTCTATGTGTATGTTTCCTATTAGGACCAGTTAATTTCAGAATAAACCCTCCCAGTGATAGAGCACAGGCTTTATATCAAAATAAAAAGTCCTTATGTTTGTTGTACAACTTGTGATAACCCAGTGGGACAACATATGTGGGTTGCAGAGCAAGAAGGATTCCCATTTTATCCTGTCGAACCACAACCTGGCTCCTCATTAAAGTGATCCAGTGTCATGCATGCTGAGGAAACAACCCCTCTGACAGCATGAATCCCCAAGGATTAGATAACAGAGGTCATTATCATCCCTCCTTCAGGGAGACATCAGTATCTGACAGTAACATTGTGTGATATAACATAAAGGCTGAAACACACTGAGAAAGCACTTTTCTTTCATCACAACCACATGTATGCCACAGGGATGGATATAATGGCTAACAATTCATGTAGAGTAGACAACAGGGGGATTAATATCCTCTAACATTCCAACACCCGCTTCTTCAGGTTTAAACCATTTACTAACCCTGAGCCTGATGGAATGAAAGAGGACAGTGAAAACTGAACCACACACCTGGAAACAGCTGCAGCTGGGCTCAGCAAGTAAAGACAATCTGTGCAGCCACACATATATACATGCATGCACTGATTTACACAGTTAGGGCTAACGCTGCTTAGTCCAAGTATGTGATTGCCTAATTTGCCAGCGCTCATTTCAGACTATCAAGCCTCAACCGGTGAGATAATTTGCATTCTGAAATGTGTAATATTTTAAGATTAATTTGCGCTCATATACACATGGATGTGTTTTGTGCGGGTGCGTGCGACTGTGTATAACCTACCCTGTGAACACTGTGGTATGCCACACTCCTCATGCCTGAGGTGTGGCCGGGGGTCAGTGGTAAAGCACCACGGGCCAACAGTGGAGTTATCTGGGTTGCGACAGTAGTTCTCCCTGAGGTCCTTCTTCTTGAACCTCTTAGACATGAATCTGTCAGGAGCAGAGCTGCAGTTACGAAAACACACATACCAAGGCCTGCTGCCAAGTACAGTATTTCAGCTCACATGCAGAGAAACTTCTTTTTGAAAAACACCACAAGGTCACAACTTTGATTTCTGACAGAATAATCACGCCTCTCATTTACAAAAGAACTGCTGCTTGGCTGAAACCTACCTGTACATATGGCTGGTGAAAATGAACAAGAATCAAAATAACAGACAACTTTGCCAAAGGACTTAATCATCAATGACACAGTATTGTTTTTTAGAGAAAACAGGTTAGTTCTTAAAAGCAATGTTGGTTTTCCATGAGAATGGTGGTGAACGTAATGTAAACACACTGACAAATGACTCATATCTTTTACATCAGGCAAGCACATGGCTGTGGTCACCAGTTTTGATGATGGACACAGTGAGCGTAGCCTTTGAGACAAGCTGTGTTTTTCCACATGATGAGGAAAAGATAAAGTTATGAAATAGTCTTTCAGTGGATTTGGTAATGACAGGTACAAAATTGAGAAGGTCTTTGGTGGGCAATCAAAAAAGAGGGGAAATCTTACGCTGATAAAAATACCATTTGTATGTATGTGTGTGTGTATGTCAGAGTTTCCCACGTCTGTAAGTGAACTGATAAAACATACAAAGGGCCTGGGTTTAATTACCTGATTTACAGAAACGCTAATAACAGACTGATAAAGCAAGTTCACTGGAAGAGCAAGCGTACACTGCCGGCTTTGATTCGACACTACAAAGCCTTTCAAAGTCATTTCAAATCTCTGAGGAGAGGGCAGTGGAGTTTTTCTTTTTTTCTTTGTGAAGGTAAATACCATTCATGTTTATTAAGAAAATTAAGCAATTTATGGGTAGCTTTTTCTTAGATTAAGAGAAAATACTTAATTTTATTCGCATACAAAATAAGGAACACCAGCAATGTGTTGATATCTCCAGTGTGGAAAAAAAACAGGAAAAGGGAGGTGATATAAGGCTCAGTCATAAGGCATGGCTTACAAGCAGTACAGTCATCTTTGATGTCCAATATTCCAGTTTATTTAGTTTTCATTTTACTGTTATTTTCACAGGAACCCCAATGCTTCTCTCTACCATGCATTATGTCTGCAGTGGACCTTAATCAAATAGAAGGCCTAGGTTAATGCATTTACATTGTTGCTTACTGGGTATATCCTTCACTAACATCTTATTATTTTAAAACCGTTTCTTAGTCGAAGATGCGGTTTTATAGAAGTGACAGATTTAGTTAGGGGGTGTAACTATAACTTAAGCAAAAATTGCATATCACATATTATCCTGATCCCAGTAAAACACACATAAATGCACACACACACACCTAGATAAACAGTAGGTCCACAGTGGGAAATGATCCGTGAGTGTGTAAGGCATTACAGTGAGGTCAGTTCTGATGAATGACTGCTCCCATGAGCCTAATCAACCTCTAATATATCATACTCATATACACATATCCACACATACAGACCAGCCTCTAGCTACTAGCTAATTGCATTAGGAACAGGCCAAGACTAACTGTAAGAAGCAGCTTATAACACTATTTTGTTTAACATTGTGGTGTAAAGTACATGAGATTCTTACTTGTGTTCATGAGGAATAGGAGAAGCCCAGGCCTGGCACGGGATCCCACTCACAGTCACTGACGTCCGCCCCCTGTAACTCTGACCTGTTCCTACAATGCATTCTCTAACATAGTCTGAAATAAGACAAAAAGAGAAAATGATGTCTGATAACCCAGCAAACTGATTGCAGTGCTTTGTACACAGAGCTAGTACAGATAATAGAGAAAACAGAGGAGATTTTCAGCTGAAATACTGACATGACAATGCCAAAAGTCAAATCTGTTTTCCTAATCTTCTTAAAAATTTGGACTCAGTAAAATGTGTTACACAGCCAGCATGTTCACTCTTGTGGTCAGTGTGACTGAAAAGAGGTGGGAATTTCCATTGTTTACATAAACACTGCTTAATGACACAAAATGAACGATAATGTGCTTTAACACAATAAACCCAACAATGGTCCTTGCCCTTCCTTGTCTTCCCCTTGAGGGTTGCCATCATGACAAAGCTAAAATATTTTTGAAATGAGTATTTATTTTCTAAATGGGTATGTATAAAGTAAGCCTGTTTTCATACAAATTCTAAATTAGCAAAACCTCTACTGAAGCAGTGTTGCCTACTTAAAGCAAGACTACCTCGAGGATGGTTTTGTTTCTGTTTGAGAGACATGATGATAGCGAAGACACTAGTTTTTATATCAGCTGGGTGAGGAAAAAAAGTTAGAAAAGCAGAGGGCACCTTTCTTTTGATAGAGCTGGTAGTTCATGTTCTGGTGACTCTGAACTCCTGATGAGTTCCTGTCGAAGGACAGCCACTGGCATTTCCTGTTTTTATGATCATAGAGAAATGCTCTAGAGAATAAAGAGGATTGGAAAGGAGGCAGAGAAAACAGTGGAAGAGTGAGGATCATAATAGTCACTTTTATGATTTCTTCAGCAAAAAGCAACCTGTAACAAAGGTATTTCATTATACTGAAAGGAGAGACTCGCTAAACTAAACATGAAAACAGCGTGTTATGCCTGTAAAAATATTAATTATGGAATATGTGGCTCAACATCACTTTCCATTAATTCACAGCCATTCTGGGAGCATTACATTCTCATGTTACCAAAGTAATATCCTGGAACTAAAAGGATAATGCCATTGGGTAGGACAAACCTGCAGGTAAAGTTGAGCCTTTTGTTGCGGCTGCAGACTTTAGCACACTTCGATAAGCTTAGCCTCTTGGTTTTGGTCAAGTAGGAAGAATTAGGATGGACCATCAGCTGGATGCTGTCAGTTTTCTGGTAGTCCTGGAGTGCATTTCTTCTGCCCTCTGATACACAATTACATAACATGGTCATGACCATTCAGTTGCATTAATTAGATATTTCCATTTTAAATAAGGCTCATCTTTAGTTAGAGATAGGCCTGCTGGAGAAGGCTTCCATGAGTGAACTTGGACAGCCTTAAGACTTCTTCTTATTCTTCTTATTCTGCCCCCACTAGGCCTGCAATACTGATGACAGTAATAAATAATCATTATAAGTACTTCACAGTTTTTTGTTTTTTTTCTGGTAACACAGGGACATTGGTTACTATTGCTACTTCTGCTACTACTACTAATATTTCACACATATACACTACCAGTCAAAAGTTTGGACACTCTTGGCCATAGTGGAGAATGGACAAGCATGTCCAGACTCTTGACTGGTAGTGTATATTTGTGGATGACGCAGCAAACTGTGTTCACAGACCCCCCCATTTCTTAAAGGTTTCCTGAGCCCATGCAGTGATTTCCATGACAGAATTATGCCTGTTTGCAATGCAGTACTGCCTAAGCCTCAAAGATCACAAGCATCCAGTATTGGTTTTTGGCTGTGTCCCTTGCACACAGAGATATCTCCAGATTTTCTGATTCTTTTGATGATAACATGTACTGGAGATGACAGCAAATTCAATGTCTTTCCATTTTTACATTGAGGAACATATTTCTAAAATTGCCTCACAATTTATAAGCACAGTTTCTGGCAGATTACTGAAAATCTGCCCATCTTTACTTCTGAGAGACTCTGTCTCTCTAAGGTGCTTGTTTTATACCCGATCACATTACAGCCTGTTGTCAATTGACCTAATTAGTTTCAACATGTTCCTGAAGCTGTTTCTTTTGTAGCACCACTTACTTTTCCAGCCTTACACTACCAGTTAAAAGTTTGGACACGCTTGGCCATACTCCACTATGGCCAAGCGTGTCCAAACTGGTGGTGCACATGAAAGAAGCCTTCTCTGTGGTCTCCTAATGAAACTGGGTAGGAAAAAACACAGGCCATCTCCATCATATGTGTTCATAAATCTGCTTTAACTGTGCATCCCATGAGGTCTGCAGAACCTAATAGGATGCACAATCATCTATCACTGGCCCCAGAAGAAACAGAGGCTGACATACACACAAACACACACAAAACATACAAACAAAAAACGTTGAATCACTTCAAGGGAAGACGTCACACATCAGAGCTGGCTTCAGATTCACTGTCTGCATGTTTACGATGTGGTTAAGCAAGCTGAGGATCACAGAGGACCAGAGGCGCAGTGTTTGTCCGCTCATCAGCTTGAGTTGACCAGCTCGGCAGTTTTACTGCCTGAGTGCCAAGAAGCAATGAACCGCGAAAGTTGCCCTCTGTCACAGGATGGCTGAACGATTAATTCGACTTTAATAGGTCATTTTATATGACAGCGGGTTCGTGCACACACCGATACTTCACCATCTGATTTATTTATTCAATCAGCTAAGTATTAAAGCGTCTAATGAGCTCTGGAAGGGAGATGGCAACAGCATGAGTTGGGATGAAAAAGCTCCTGCTGCAAAAGCATCTTTTTTCACTCAAGTCCAGAAACTGATTATTATTTCTTCGAGGAGCAGACATCTTAAGAAATACTGCTATAGATATGCGTTGAGAAAGAAAAGAACATTTTGTTATTTTTTTAAGATGATACATATCACAACACTTGCAGCACAAAGCTATATAAAGTGAAACAGAAGATGAACAGGCTATTATGTGAATCACACACACACACACACACACACACACACACACACACACACACATACACACACACGCGTAATAAAGTAAGATGAACAAAGGAGCTCCTAACTCATGTTTGACAGTTTGTTCTGCATGGAGCGCAGGACAGTGCGTCCACACACCAGCTCCGGTGTCATTCGTCAGGCAGCAGTGCGAGCAGTTGTTAGTACTGTAGTTTTCCACAAACTTACCAGAGCAAGAGATGATGAAGAGTCCGAATATGAGCTGGTAAATCCACATCGTCTCGTCGCGCAACAGCGGATTGAGAAACAAATTGGAGACGTCGCTGCCGGGACTGCAACCACGAGATGTTGTTCCCACCACTGCACAGATGATGCGTCTTCTCTCTAAGTACTTCCTCGCCTCCCCCTTACCTCCCTCCTCTCTCTCTCTCTCTCTCTCCGAGCCTACGTTTGTGTATCCCTCCTCCTCTCCTCGCCTCTCCTCTCTCGTTTTCTTTCTCGTTCTGCCAGTATTTCTCCAGCCACCATTCATTTTTCAATTAAGTTTTATTTTCTGGTCTGAGTGTCGCAAGCAGGCAACCAATACAACCACCCACCCACACACACACACACACACACACACACACATTGCCAAACCTTTAGTAACAACGTAGAATGACTGATCTTTATATCAGCTACATTTGTGTCTTCAGACCCCTTGTAAATATTGCATTTGAGACCATCTGTTTCTCTCTTTCTTCTCCTTGATTAACTTTCTACAGCCTCCTGTATTTTAAAGAAAAGCATTTATAGATATTCATTTACTAGGTCTTTTTTACAACCCCAATTCCAAAAAGGCCAGGAGGCTAAATGAAAACACAATGCAATGATTTGCAAATCTCATAAACCAATATTTTATTCACAAAAGAACATAGAAAACATATCAAATGTCAAAGGAGGCCCATTTTACTATTTCATAAAAAAATACAGGCTCATCTTGCATTTGATGATAGTCTCAAAAAAGTTGGGACAAGGCCATGTTTGCCACTGTGTAGCATCCCTTTTTCCTCTTTTAACAACAGTTAGTACATTTCTGGGAACTAAGGAGACCAGCTGCTGAACCTTTGGGAGAGGAATGTTGATCCATTATTGTCTGATATAAGATTCCAGTTGCTCAACAGTCCTGGGTCTTCTTTGTTGAATTTTGCCTTTCATGATGCACCAAATGTTTTCAGTTGGTGAAAGGTCTGGACTCCAGACACCCAGACTCTTGTACTATGAAGCCATGCTGTTATAATAGCTGCAGTATGTGGTTTAGTATTGTCTTGCTGAAATATGCAAGGCCTTCCTTGAAAATAGCTTCATCTCAAGGGGAGCATATATTGCTCTAAAGCCAGTATATACCTTCCAGCATTGATGATGGCTTTCCAGATGTGCAGGTTGCCAGTACAGTGGTACTCTGAAAGTATGCACCACCATACTATCAGAGATGAAGGCTTTTAAAGTGAATTTTGATAACAAGCTGGATGGTCCCTCTTCTCTTTAGTCTGGAGGATGCAGCACCCATGATTTCCAAAAGGAATTTCACATTTCAATTCCTCTGACCATAGTCTTCAATTTGCCTCAGTCCATTTTAAATGAGTTTGACCCAGAGAAGATGGCAGCGTTTCTTGATCATGTTCACATATGTCTTCTTCTTTGCATGATAGAGCTTTAACCTACATTTGTGGATGGCATGGCAAACTGTGTTTACAGATAGCAATTACTGGAAGTGTTCCTGAGGCCAAGCAGTGGTTTCATGACAGTCATGCCTGCATACTATGCAATGCCACCTGAGGGCCCAAAGATCACAAGCATCCAATATTGCTTTTTTGGCTATGTCCCTTGTGTACAGAGGTGTCTCCAGATTCTTGGAATCTTTTGATGATATTTTGTCCTGTAGGTGATGGAATATGCAAAGTCTGCAAATTTACATTGTGGAACATTATTCTGAAATTGCTCAGCAATTTGTAGACACTGTTTCTAGCAGATTGCTGAACCTCTGCCCAGCTTGACTTCTGAGACACTCTACATCTCTGAAGTGCAGTTTTTATACCTTACACATTACTGGCCTGTTGCCAATTAACTTAATCAGAGGAATATGTTCCTCCTGCTGTCCCTTTTTAGTACCATTTACTTTTCTAGACTTTTTTTTTGCGCTTGTCACAAAGTTTTTGTGGCACATTGCTGCCATCAAATGCAAGATGTGCTAGTAATTTTCATGAAATAGGAAAATGTCTCACTTTCAGTTGAAAGTGTTGTCAGCTGAAGTTTTCTATGTTCTTTTATGAATAAAATATTGGTTTATGAGATTTGCAAATCATTACATTGTCTTCTTATTTATACTTTCCACAAAGTCCCAAAGTTTTTAGAATTGGGGTTGTACTTAGTACATTTTTTACCTATTCCAATCTGTCACCATTTTCTACTCAGTCATCCTCGTGTGTCTTTTTTTTCTTTTTTTACAAGCTCACCAAGTAACAGGGTCTCCAAAATTAGACAGATATCAGTTGTGGATCACTTGACAATGAAGAGAAACTTAATAGGGATGTAAAGAAAAGGTAGTTGTTAATGCTACTTTACTTCTTTCTCTTCTCTCTAAGAAGTGAAGTTACTAGTGGGGGTGGTTGAAGACAAGACATCCCATCCATCTCCTGAGTGACATCTCTATTTCCAGTGATGACAGCATGAGATAGCAGAGAAGACTCTTAGCTGGCCTTTGCACTTTGATGCAGCAGTCACAGAGCATCACTAAAGTCCTCAGGTTTGATGAGAAGCACAGTGAACAGACACCATTTTGATTGTCATATAATTCAGTAACAAGGCAGGGATTTACTGCATTATGGGAATTCCCAATATTTTCTTTAAAATCACACCATCTGTGCAAAACAAAACTGAGGAATAGATTGATAAATATGTAAGAGGAGACTGACTCCATCACTATCTTCTCTTTGGTACTCCTGTGGATTCCTGAGAGGACTACAGAGCCATTTGCAATAATAAACAATCAACCATGAGTCAGATACTTTCACTGGAGCGATGCACAAGTCTCCCTTTCTTTTTTCTCTTTCTTTGTGTACCGTACCTTGTCTACATACACATACAACTAAGCCACACACTGTAAACTCAAGGAAAACTGATGTCAACTTATTTTCCCCTTTGTCTTTTTCCTAAATGCCAAAAAAAATACTGTTTTAAAAACACGCATATAATGAGCAGCAGATGACTGGATAACCTTTACCAGTTTGAGCTCGCAACAGAAAGCCATCATCACCACAATCTCATTACTGACTCTCCAAGCAAAAATCCAGTGGGCGTCTTCACTGAGTCTGAGAGCAACTGAAGATGGAAATTAGAGAGACCCAGTAGCCCACCACCTCGCTCGTATGAGTGCCGTCACCATGCAAGACTCCTGACATCTGTGGCCGGTTATTGCCAGAAACTTATCTTCATGCAGCTGGCAATGGAAGGCGGAAGTTCAATGAGAGATGGAGATGATATGAAGAATAAAGAAGCTAATATGATAAGAATATTGTTGAAGAGCTATGTGAGAAAATCAGTTTTTTTAGGCACAACGTAGAGCAGTGTACTGATGGCTGGGCCGTCTGTGTGGATATTTGTGGAGTGTGTGGAGTATTAACAGACTTCCTGCAGATTTGTTTGGAAGTTTTGTGTGCATTGTGCTGTATACTATTATTTCACTCCGCATGTTTTTATCCAAGCGCCCATATGTGGACATTTTCATCTGCAACAAATTAGTTGTGACCTCTAATCATTCCAGCCTCTTTTCCAGATTACAGCCAGTTGCTCTTAGGTACATGAAATGGATGGGATAGAAAATTAAAGGAAAGATTAGTAATACAGACAGTGTAATAGTTTGAATGAGACACAGAGAGAGACATGTAAAGTGGAAAAGGACTCAGACTGAGGAAATGTGGGAGTACTGAGCAGGGGTGGCTCAGGTATTTCAGTCTAATTATAAAAGAGACAAGTTTGGGGGTTGTGTTAGTGTGTATATATGTGTCTGTTGGTGTCAGTTGATGACAGTGCTGGGCCTAGACACTGTAAACACAGATACTGTGTCAAGATATCCCCTTTTAAACAAACACACATTTCCTGTTGTCAGTGCATGTGATTATAGTCACTCCTCGTAATTGAGATCTGCTGACAGTTATAGGCAACACAAATAAACTACACACACACACACTCAATCTGCTTGTACAAACAGTTTGAAAGCACAGCTTGTCAAATGAAATGTGTGTAATATCAGACCTTTTTAATTGCAGCTCTGGTGTCTGCCATCAAGTAAAATTTCCATTTGATTTTTTGTTTCAAGCTGAATTGTGAGGAAAACACTGGAGAGTGGGCAGCAAACAGAAATGCAAACCCGGAGTTTTAACACATCGGTTCATTAGCATGCACAATAGCAAACTGAGTCACCAACACATCCCATAAATAGCTCTAAAGAGGATCAGACGACTATAGCAGATATAAACCGCTCAATATGCCATTGATTTTCCTCTCAAATAATTCAACAATGACCAGCTGCTTTTGACATTGCCACTGACATGTTGAAACTTTATTGATCAAAGAAAGCAGAGACCAAAAACTTACTGATGATGCATTTTTAAACTGCTGAGTCATCCTTCTAGGTCATTTCTACAGATGTGCCTTGGGTATTGAATTTTTCCTTTCTTTTGTGGAAAGAAAGTGATGTTACTTTCATCAAAGCAACTTTTGGTGAGTGAAATTTAGTCTGCAGTCAGTATCTTTTCAGCAATTTTTCCGACTCACAAACTTTAACAACATAATTCCTGTACTGAGAAATATCGAGTTTTAAACAATCCAGGAGAACATGTTCAGTTCAAGTGCAGAGTCCTTGTTCTGCCTTTTGTCTATCCCTCCTCCTGTGTTTATGGGTGTTGATGTGAACATTTGAGACTGAGCCTTGGAACAATTCATGAGCAAAATGGCCTTGTGAGTTTGTATATTCATACAAACCATAACTGTTTAAATGACACATCCTTTAGCATGGTACACAAAGAGCTTGTGACACAAACACATCAACATCCCACATGCAGCCTATTGTGCCAGTCCTTTGACGGCAGATCACTCAATCATGCACAACACTGAAACAAACTGAAAAACACACACAAATAGGTCATGTTTACATACCCAACATTTATTATAAAGACTATTTAATACAGTTGTCAAGCTGTCCATTATTTTTTTAAACAGGCCTTCTGATCAGATTTATCCATGGTATAGCTATCCCCATTGGGGTTTATTTAATTAGTTTACTCCAGAATCAACATAACTGAAAATGAAATGTTTCACTAACCACACAGAATTAGTGTAATTTCATACAATCCAATTTCATCAAGGAACTGAATAAAGTATATCAAATTGCTGTTACACTAAAGGCATAATCCAAAATCTTGATTTTGAGGTGAAAAACACTATAATACAAATGAAGAACCCCCAACCCCTAGAACATGCAGTCAAGATAGCAAAATCAAGGAATGACAAGGGCAAATGGGAGCGTAGGTCTTAAATAGTGGCCAAACCTGTGTTTCCTCATTTCTTGAACATCTGCTAATGATCTGCTTGTCTTGTCTGCAGCTCACCGCTAATTTACCCCCACATGATTCATGTAGAACAGGAGACACACAGGGGAGGAAAGGTGATTGATAAAATTAAAGAACAGAGGAAAAAAGCTGCTTTGGGGCTGCAGGTACATTTCATCCCACATATGTCTGTGTCAGACTGTTGAATATAATTTGCACGTTGATTGTGAACTTGGCATAGAGGAGGCCAAACTGTAAGCAGTCTCAGTCTTTGGAACCTACCTGGTTAATTTGCCGGACGCACTCATGCACACACACACACATGCACATACACTCAGGTAACTTACAGTAATGCACAAACACAAATGCACAAGCAAAAAGGCACTCTGTGAGGTCTTTTGGCACCGCTTGCTGAATTTCTGCTGCTTCCCCCATCTAGCAGAAGGTCTGCACAGAAGAGTTGCCAGTAGGATATCAATCACATGTCTACCACAGCCGAGTGACATTTTTGCTTCTTCTCTCTCTATGGATGTTTTCTTACTTATTATTTTTTAGTTTTGAGAATAATGTGCAAAAGTTTACGGCTCTGAACAAACTGAGGATGCTTTTGAAATTAATGCAGTAGTTCTAGTCAAGAAGAAAAAATATATGAATCAAATCAGAATCAGAATACTTTATTAATTCCGGGGGGGGAATGACCTTTTGTGATTCAAACAGCACTGCATTGCACATATTTTTTAAAGATACTTCTGGTTATTCAGTTATTCCAAGCATATTCAAGAAATGATCACAGAATTACTATGCTTTCAGATTGTCTCAGTGATGCTGAGCTCAAAGGACTGTAGGGCCAAACACTCTGTTTCAGGAATTCTTCTTTTTTTAAGATTTATTTTCAGTATTTTTTGCCTTTATTAGATAGGACAGTGTAGAGTGACAGGGAAATGGGAAATCACATGCAGGAAATGGCCTGGGGCAGGCTCAAAGCCAGGCCCCTATTGAATGACAACAGCCTCCAGTGCAGGGGTCACCTGCTCAACCAGGTGAGCTATTGTGGCACCCTGTTTCAGGAATTCTCGATCTTCTAGCTGCATGTTTTAAGTTCACAGCTATTATGCAAATTGAATTTGGGACAGATCACAGCCTGTCTCTTGGTAATTTATGATGGCCAACAGTGTTACGGAGTAACACTGCACTTGTAAAAGAGTTACATAATTCAGTTGCAAAATAAACACAATAAATGCTCAACGAGGAACAATTTGTTGTCATATCACAGTTATTAACCCTCTGAGCTCTAACCCGTCTTCAGTGACAATCCCAACCTTTATTCAAGCTCTAACTGTGGGCTATTGAAATATGCAATTCTGGTTTTTATTAAAATGTTCCCTTAACTCTTGCCAACCAGAAACCAAAGAAAATAATCATTCTAACTGACAACTGAAACAAGTCTGCTTCTCAAAATACAGGGTTAGAGTGGAGTTGGGGTTATCATCTATGATGACTTACATTTCAGAGGGGAAGATGGGATTACAAAGGGATTTTGTCTGAATATACTCTTTTCAGTAAAATGTGTTTATGTAGAATGTAAAATTTATTACGTTCCTTTGTATCTTTTCACAGGAAGGGCTGCACTCAAATTTAGGACAGATTTGAGTACAACACCATCAAGGGCATGACTCTCAAGAAGTTGCCTTTAAGTCTAGACAAACAGGCTCCATTCATGTATGTCAGTAGGCACTCAACTAGTGGGTGTTCTTCTTCAGATGTTATCTTGTTCAAATTTGCATCCCCTCTCATCTGCCAATCAAATCAATGTACATTGCTCTAAGCAGCTTAATTCTGATGCCTGAAACCAGTAAAGCATGTTCAGGCAGGTGACCATGTTGGCAAGAAGTGCATATTTCAGTCCAGGACATTCAACATTTTCCTTCTGAAATGGGCTCTAACAGGATTATACAGAGTAAAGCTTGTTTACCAGTGGTGAAAAGGCTGTCAGCATTATGCCTGAGTTGCAGAAGACATTACTGCTTTATTGCCCAGTTTAAAACATTTGTTCATTAAGTAATCAAATTAATAAGTTATATTAAATTTAAAAATTACTTAAACAGTTACATTGCTTTACATACCTTCCCAACAATGTTAAAAACAAAAACAAACATTAAAAAACTGCATCCATGAAGAATAATCTGCTAAATAAATTATGTGACTATTTTGTAAACTGCAGTGAAACATTGAAATGGAAACAGAGGGCAACATTCAAAAAATACTTGAATTATTATTAATAATGAATTATTACTCATTTACAAGGACTTGAGTCCCGCATTGTTTACAGCTATCATTACATCATTACATATTCCTTATTTTTGTGTGACATATTGCATTGATTTAAATCTGAGTACCTCCATCTGTTGATCAGTGGAATGATTTGAAACCAGATGCAGGAATGTCCTTATGAATATGCAGAATATATGCAAAACAGGAATTCACTTATAAAGGCATAGCTATGTGGTGCTACAAGTGGTCACAAATTTGACTGGATTCTATGTCATTCACAAAAATGTGAGCTATTATGCTAAGAGACTTATAAAATATCTGACCCCATAGAAAGAGCCTTGGTGAATGTTCATGGCCCCCACAAACCTAACACCTCAAGTTACCAGTTAATACATGTTAGGCCCCACTCTAAACACAGAGAAAATCCACAAATTAAGCCCCAATATGTGTTGGAATGGAATGTGTCATGGTGAGACCGTTCACCTGGTTAGACTTTACCAGTGTTATGCCTGCCAATCACACTTAGGACACACGCGCGCGCACACACACACACACTGCAATGTACTGTACACACAACAAGCCAAAAAACCGAGAGAAAAAGGAAAGAGAAAAACAACGTCGAAAGAACAGACAAGTGTGTGGTCATGTTTATGGGTTTGGAAAAGACTGTGGCATTTCCTGACAGTCTATGCCAAGTGTATGTTTGGTGCTCTTTCCAACCTTCAGTTTGTTTAACACACATCTTTCTCACCATTTTGCAAATATTTTTACGGCTGTCTTTGATTTATGCTGCTTTCAAACTGTGTGTGTGCGTGCGTGCATGTGTGTGTGTGTGTGTGTGTGTGTGTGTGCGTGTGTGTGTGGGGTGGGTGGGGGTGGGGGAGGTGGTCATAGAACAGGTGACAAGAAATTTAAACAAGAAGAAGAAAATATCTAAAACCCTTGTGGAATCA
>VUQH01000412.1:0-13216 GCA_015106775.1 Etroplus canarensis | reverse complement strand
TGTTTGAAAGGGGGGGGGGGGGGGGGGGGGAGGGGGGTGTGGGGGGGGGGTGGGTGGGGGTGGGGGAGGTGGTCATAGAACAGGTGACAAGAAATTTAAACAAGAAGAAGAAAATATCTAAAACCCTTGTGGAATCATTTTATGTGATTAACAACTTATTTGACACTCACTCTCTCTCTCTCTCTTCCGTTTGCAGCATGCTAAATCCTTTTAGACTTCCATAACTGCTGGTAAAAACATAAAGATTTGTATTGAAATACTGCTTGATCCAAGGCTGGGGGCAAAATGAGTGCAACTCACACAGGAAAATGTACCATAAATATACCCAAGCACACAGGGAACAATCACAGAAGATACTGGAAGACTTTTTCTTTCTCCACTACAAAACCTTAGTGACCCTGATGCCCCGTCCTGCTAAATTTTACTGTGATGGAAAAACTGTGACCTCTATGTTCCTACTTACAGGAAGTGTATTTTTTTAATATGTAGAAGAGAAAAAAACAAATGTGCCAATTAAAAGTGTTGTAGCTAACGTAAACCACATTATATGTACCAGATTCAGGGAAGTTTATTCAGACATGAGTTGACTGCCCCGGGAGCCTCATGACCCAAAGGCTGCTGAGAGTGTTAGAGCTAAACTTAGAGTGTCACTGAGTTGCAACACTGTTACAAAAAAAGCATTTCCTGGTAAAAGTCTACGCAAATGGATGTTGTATTACTATCACAATAAAGTTAATGAACTTTAGAGGAGTGTACTTTGATGACATGCTGATCCTTGCAGATGCAGTCACGGGTCACAGTGTTGATGCTGCATCAGTCTCATGTCTCATTTCCTGCAATTAGTGGAACAAACCCAAAAAGCCACTCTACAATTTTATCTTAACCACAAATGAATCATGCAGTGCCATCTTTAAAGGCTTTAGATTGTTTGAAATGTTCTTTCTTGGGGAACCTAATAGTAATGCAGTTCTTCAGAATAGCTATATTGGAATTTAAAAAAAAAACAACCCAAAAAAACAAAGACCCCCCCACCCCCCAAAAAACAAAAAAAAATCTCTTAAATTAACCCAATATAAGCTCTTAAAAAACAATGCATGATAATTGTTGTTTGATTCGTAAATCTGTATGTAAAAAAAAAAAATTAAACCAAATTAGTTAAATCAAGGATTTTTAACAGACAGATTGGACTATAAACCTGGGTACCGCGTTGTTTCATGCTTGGTTAGAAGGAAAGTTTTTGATTTGTGACACACTAAAAGAGATGTGTAACTCATCCCTTTTTTTTTCTTTCCATGTCTGTAACATCTTAAGCCAGGCATGTTAAAGGGTATGACCTTGTGGTTATTTACAAGGCTATCCCTTTACAACCTCCCTTCTAGATTGCTGCTATATAGCACACATACAAAGACCTCCAGCCTGTCACATCTCCAAGAAAAAACAAACATTTTTATACCCACTACTCCCAACTGTGGCTACACTCATTCTTCTGCTACTATCAGATAAACACAAATATCATCAAGTAAAGTATTAGCGTTTGGCTTTCCGCTGCTGCTCCAGGGATGGGATAGCAGAGATGTCTGAATCAATAATCACATAACAGGTATCACAAAATTCAAAACACAGACGCCTCTGACAGGACTCAGTGGGACACACTGTATCATGCTGTTTGTTATCTTGTGTACAGTTAAGATTTTCATTTGGTGGAGCCTTGGTGTTCCTCACTCCATAAATCATGTGAAAACTGGATGTTTCTGTAAATGGACTGGTACTTATATAGTGTTTTTTAAACTCTGAGCACTCATAGCACTTTTTTAATACATGCCTCATTCACCTATTTACACACACACATACAGTGCTTTGTTCAATGCACATTCTAACAGTCTCTCTCTCTCTCTCACACACACACACACATACACTCTGATGGATGCATCAGGAACAATTTGAGATTTAGGTTCATTATGTTGCCAAAGGACACTTTGGCATGTGGACTGGGGGAGTCAGGGATTAACCTTTGAGTTGGTAGATGACCTGCTCTACCCCAGAGCCACAGCCACTCCGACCAGGTGTTTCTACCCCAGGACAGAGGAGAAGAAAAGAGAAATGGCTACAGATTTCATGAATATTGTTTAAAGGAGCAATTACTGCTCATACTCCATGCAAACTTATGCTTAACTGTGTTTTCAGGCTGAATTAATTGAAATAATGAATTGATTTTATTACTAGATTAAAATGTCACTTTATAAAATTAAATAAATAAAATTTAAATTAAATGAAACTGCTAACATTTACACCCACCACAGCCAGCACATTTAAATTACTACCTAAGAGCAACTTAGAAGGTCCTGGAAATTTTGTTTAAGGTGATGATTACTTTATTATTTGTGGTGATGTAGATCCAACCTACCCATCAAGGATCCCGGGTGTGGTCACACACACACGAGGAGTTAAATTTTTAACCAGACAGGATACTGCAACACTGATTTGAGCAAGGTGTTAAGCTACACTTCTTTCATTAATTTGATGGTTAAGCACTGACAAAAGAATCACAGCGTACAGAGGTATCTGACAAAGCTGCAGTCACCCACACCTTTCCTTCATACACTATTACAGAGACAGTGAAACAAAAATGCAGATGTACTTTCCTTTTCAACAGCTGTCTCTTCAGCAGGAAGGATGACATGTTTGGTCTGCTCCCAGTGGAGCCAAAGCAACTGACCAGATGTGAGCAAAAATGAGAATCTCAGGTCAGTCTAATACAACATTTTTTGATAATTTATTATATTTGCACAATAACTAACACCATATTATAAACATTTTTCATTTCTTCCATTTTCTCTTTTATACAGTAAATAGTATTAGTGTACAAATGTATACAAAATTTATTCAGGCTAGTGAAGTTCCACAAAAGAGTATTTCATGTACGGTATTAAAGCACAATCAGATATCGGAGGGACACACACATGCCTTCACATGGACATGGGTCCCGTGGGGTAAAACACAAGTCAACACGTAACTTTGATAGACAGCATAACCTGATCACCCAACACCAGTATATCACCATGTAGGCGAGTTGGAGAGAACTTAACTTTTATTGTTAAAAAGGGGAAATGGAAACACTAAACCTATTTGTGATCTTTGTGACTTAACAAAACCTAAAATGAAGTAAGGCAATGCAAAATTATCACTGGTAAAACTGTGTTCTCAAAGTTTTCTCCAGCACGCCCTGATGCTGATCATAGGCATAGACAGAGTTCAAACACAGAACAAGCTCATCCCATGACATTGCAGCATTTTGACGCTGAGCGTTCAGCGTCTTCTTCACAGCACTTATAGAGCAACACAAGAAGAAAACAAGCATAAAGAGAACAGCAAGGAGAAGAAAACAAAGAAACAGTCATTTTGATATGCTGATCTCATTCACATGTCATCTTGGCTCCTGAGTCTGGTGATCCAGAAAGGGAACAGAAACAGGATTATTAAAGAGAGCTGCTGGAACACAAGCTCAAGTCTGGTTTAGGTTTGTTTTGGCCAGAGAGGGAAATAATATTCTTCCCCTATAATCAAAATCAGTGGTTGTTTCTATTGCCTAACAGTAGGCCAAAAAAAAAAAAAAAAAACAGAATAACTGCTGCAGGTTGGACCATTTCATAACATATTACTGTAAGGGCTACCCTATCTGCTAAACTGCAGCAAGCATTAGCACAGAAGCATACATGGTAAGAATACAAATGTGATGTGTTGCTTCATTCAGAAATCAGACTGTTTGAGTTACTATGTAGGCACTGGGAATTTGATGCATCAAACTGAAGACGACCAAAGCTGTCACTCTAAGTACAAACGTATTTGAAATTGTAATATCCTAATAGATTTTCACATCGGATGCAACCTCACCTCACTTATCACTTTAGTGAAATATTTATGTTATCTATTTAACATCGTAACTTGAATACTGATGTACACGCACATCTGAGGAATATCTTGAAATAAACTAGCCTGCAAATATCCAGATATCTGTAGACCCTCTGTAGTGGGTCTACAGATATCTGTGATCCTTCGTACTATGTGGAGCTTTGGTGTCAAAAATTTGGTGTTGTCTTTAGCTCTGTACTGAGCACATGCTGCTACAATACAACACCTAGCTAGCCACAAAATGCTTGCTGATTTTGAGTACAAAAATGAATTAGATAGGTTGGTAAAGTACATTTAAATACACTGAAATCAAAGGGGATACTCTTAATATTTGCTCTGGTTGCCAAAATAAACAATCCTTACATCATACTGATTCACACACAATGAATATAATAAGCATAAAACAATATCGACAACCACACAAATCAGTCATGTCAGTGAACATACAGACTCTGAATGATATTTAGTTGGCATAGTGGGATAACTTCCATCAACCTCCTCTAAATAAATTGGACAAACAAGACAAAATGAGGCAGAATTAAAGGGTTTGGTTAGCTCTTACTCTTGCACCATAGGAGAGTATTAAGGAGTACATCATGAAAATGAGTGCAAATGAGCACAGTAAATGTGTCTCTATTTTTGAAAACGATGAGGAAGTAATGAATGAGCACCCTTTGGCATTGGAAATGGAAATGCTGATACTGGTCTTAAGAAAATAAAAATGTCTCGTTGCAAATATTCTGCATACATCCTGTATGGTGCAACTTGAGTGTCTTCTGGCCTCCTATAAAATGCATGATGATTAGTGCATGAGTGTGTTTAAAAGTGTGTAGGGGTCATGAGTGCTGTAAAGATGTGACCAGCCACAGCAGCAGCAGCTGAAGACCGAGCATTGGCCAGAGACTCGGGCTTAGGCAAGTCCCTCCTCCACAGTCAGAATCATCTTCCTGTTGGACAAATCAGGTGTCAGTAAATTTAAAACAGTCTTCTCTGACATTCAAAAGCTCTGCTATAACTACAGTACCACCACACACAAACACACAGAGTTCATCTAACTCACAACAAGAAAGAAAACAAACATACTGCCAAAATGAAGTACTCATTTCAACGATCTGTAAAAATATAGAAGGTGTTTTAGACCTCACTCTGCTTTGTGCATGGACATACACCTGGCAGCTTCAGTGTGTGGCTGTTTTTTATTTGATGGGAGTATTCAGGATATCCGTGCATGCCAAAGGCCTAGGAGAAAGAGGTGGGGGTCTTCTGTATTCAAAGGGCAGGAAAGCCATGTGAAGCTTCCTCTGTTTACTCCAGTGAGTAAATGGACTGGTCTAACTGTCTTCCTATGAAGAGCTTATCCAAAAGTAATAGAACAGGTAGTGGAAAGAGGAAAACTGACGGCCTGCTTTAACTCCATTCATCTACTTCCTCAGTCATTCCTCCCTCCCTTTTTGCTTGTTTATATTATGGAGAGGCCATGCTTTTTGCATGGCCTCTCCATAATATAAACAAGAAGGCACGTGAATTGGTGGCCTGTTATGTGTATGTTCTACTTCTTTTCAGGACAATAAAAGGCAAATTTCTCAAGGATAAGAGAGATTTTTTTTCAAAATATTCAAAGCTGGGTGGTGATCCACTGATCTCACATATGATTTATTCACCCTGATCTTTTGTTTTACGGATCTAGTTCAAATGACACACTGATCTTCATAGGTAACACTTTACAATACTTCCAGCTGAGGTTTGCCAGCCAAATTATGCCAAAATACTAAAGAAGTATACAGTAAAGCAATAATTTCCTTTTCTGTCTATTTTTGATCTGTTTTAAAGAGCATGAAACATCAAAATAGTTCAATATATTCTATGAAAATAGACATTAAAATACAGCAAGATGTAAATTCATATGTACATATATTAATATCAGTGTATTAGAGACCTGTCACACCATGATAACTTAACAAGCATATGCGGACATATCCAAATTCCTCTAAAACACTGGCATATGCAGAACAATTATGTTATATGGATGTATACATAATGTACATGCTCAAAATTTTCCAGCTACCTCACCATACTACGATGTATACAGGTGTACTTCAGCGTGCTCTTACTGTAACTTATACAAAACTTACCAATAACTTAATCTATGTATGCCAGCGTATTTGCAGATTTTTTCATACTCCTGTTAAATCGTTAAGGTGTAACAGGGGCTTTAGAGAGCTATTCAGATGCTCGTCTCAGTAAATAACCATCGCATCATGATGTGTTAGGTTGGTCATAGTCTGGAGTTAATGTTACTGGAATTGGTTGACCTTCAGTGGTTATAAAACCTTTAAAATAGGTAAATGACCAAGGTATTATCCAGAAAATCCAATATTTGGAATATTGAATAAATAAACTATATGACAACAAATCAGCTTTATGGACATTTTTATGACAGGCCATTCACACCGATTTACACTGCCCTTGCCAAGAACTTTGCAGCGGCCAAGAAACTGTGATGATCACAGTGGTTAATATGTCAGCGATGAGCCTTGTGAAACAGCGTGATGGCACTGACCCTGAAGTCAGAACCAGAAACAACAAGAAAGGTGTAGGGCTCAGTGTAGAACCTCTGCTGACTGGGCACAAAGGTCCATCCTACCAGACAAGAGCAGCAGCCAATAGGAAGCAGAATCATAAAACAAGAATGAAAATTGATGAGTGACAAGATGACACAATTCATAAGAAATAAAAACAAATGGGTGAGCATTAAAAATTAATGAAAATAAAAAGAATTGTCAAGTTAAATAAAGAAAGCGAATGAATAAATCAAATACAAAGCAGACTGGAAGAGCAGGCAGCAGACAATGTTTTAAATCTATGTAGAAAGCAAATTGCTGATGAAAACCAGACAGAAACTGACAAGAGGCCAACTGTGTAGTCTGGCGAATAGAGCAGTTTCCAGCAATACTCTCAGCACCAACACATTTGTGGCTGAATCTTACATTTTCATTGTTGTCAAAGCACACTTCTGGTCCTTTGCGATATCTGGGGTTCTGAGCAAGTTCACACGGATCTGGACCTTCAGCTGAACAGACTCTCAGGAAAATTCAATTTATTATCAGTTGTGCACATTTAACACATTTTAACACCAAACATGAAATAGTATTCTAACTCCTAATTTACCTACCAGAAATCACTACAGTTCACTTTTAATTTCATACCACCAGTCATCTGAGGGCACTTTATCTTGTAAATGCTGCAACACAACACTAAAACCATCCAATATCAGCAAGAACTTGGCAACAGTGCAGAGGAAAAACCCCATTTAAAAGAAAGCAAATTTTAAAAATGCGGATGGCAGTAATCTGCTGTGACCTTATGTAGATTCAATTTATCAATGCAGATTCAATTTATCAATGTTGTCTCTACGTTTTTTCTACCTAATCGCATATTTTTTTATTTGAATCTAACAGAGATGATGTCTGAATATATGAAAAACTGCAGCAAAAGAAAAGAAGTATTATGGAGCCTGTGAAAGCAATTTTGCCATTTTATACATGACAACATAACCATAATAGAATTATATGAAAAAAAAAAACTGAATTAACTTTAATTTATTTAATTTATTAATTTAGAGAAGCTGTTTATAATACTTTAATAATAATTTATAATAATCATTATTATTTAATAAAAAATGTTTAATAATAACACTTTAAAGTTCTGGCAGCAAGTTTATATCAGTATTGTATGCATGTTGAGTGGAATCATTATTAGCCAATGGACACCCCTGTTGTGGCCACATGGTGACCTCTGGTGTTGACAGCTTTACTGTTATATCAACAGGAAGCTACACACTGAAGACACATCTGTCAAACACATACTTTGAGCATATAGTATATGCACATATACGCACATCCCTTCTCTTAATTTAACCCGATGGCAACCTGTAGCCCAGATGAAATAAACCAGAGAAATTTAATCTAGGAGTAATGTGATACCAGCTTTCATATACTGTGCATCTGGTTTACGGTTTACACGTGAACACTGAGGGGCCCCCCCCAACTACAAACCTATTAGGCGAGTGTACTTGTACTGGCAGGTGAAAGCTTTGCTTTCATACAGGTGATTTATGGAGGACTGAAGCGGAAAAGTGATGCGTAAATCTATGTCATTTTTAAGTTAAATGAAAGGATACAGGGTTGTTCAGCCTGTCGCAGTGGTCTGGGGTCACACGATAAACATGTTGCTTTGGCATCAGTGATCAGAAACACTAGGTTGGTGTTAGGCAGCTTCTCAGCACGGTACATCCTAGAAAAAAGAATAAATATACACTGTAGATATAATACTGTGTTAATACAGCTCAATATATAGCACGTGCGGGTATGTGTCCACGCACACTTCATACCACCTCCATCCTCTTGGGATAGGCTTTTTATGGTAGTCATTAAAGTATCTGTGTCTACAGTTGTTAACTTTGGGGAGCAAAGCATCAGACACGTGGGACTCATAACACCCAGTAATTACAGCCATATTTAACCCCCTCAGACAGCCCAAAGTGATACAAAACGGAGGTTACAGCAAAGTAAATGCACAGTGGTCTGTGAATATGTGTATTGGTGAGTTTGAAGTACAGCCAGAGTGTGAAGGAAGAAAAACAGATAAAAGGACTTTTTGTGCTTTCCTCTGCAATTCCGGTCTCTGACAGATCAAGGTAATCTGTGTCTGATCAGAACTCATCAGAAAGCAGCTGCCTGAAATCAGGCTGCAAAACAGATAGAAGCCAGGAATTCAGTGCTTTTCTGGATCAATCCCCCTGGACCATTACACAGATGGATGCCCAGTATGAAGATGAATATCTTCAACAGCACAACACAAGTTGTTCTAAAACAAATTCAAGAACACAAGTCTTTAATAATAACATTAGAGAGGGCCATTAATATTGGATCATATACACATTTGTACATTGTGCAGTCATATGAACACACACATACCTGGAACAATTACCACAGTCCAGGACACCTGAGTAGGATTTTTCATCATTGTCAAAGAAGTACTGAGTCTGCTCTGTGATGCAGCTTTCTTTAAACATGGCATCTGGTATGTCTTCATCTGTTGACTCTGCAGGAAAGAAAAGAAAAGTTTAATCAAGAAAAGGATTAGTGAGAAAGTGCTGAGATTAAAACTGAAGTGACAGATAAATATGGCTTTCTCTTCAAAATAAGGCTGATGGCTATGCACAGCTTATGTTACTTGCCTGCCTCTAGAAGGCTGGGGAACATGAGACTGAAGAAGAGCTGCTGGAGTACTGACCTAGGAACAAAATAAAAAGTAGTGAAAAAAACACCAAAACAAAACAACAAAATGAGTCACATGTAGGTGGCAAGAATTCCTGTGAACACGTTTTTTATCTTACAATGTGTAACCAATAGCTGTGTAGTATGAGCATCACATCTGTCTAAGGTTAGACCAACTGGTGATGTAAATGTCATGGGAAGTATCAGTCATTCTATTTTAAAAGCCAGTTATATTGCAGTTGGACGGCAAAACTGAAAATGATGCAGTATAATGTTGTGTAACTGCCCTTGTCTTATACTGACCCAGCCAACTTCATCCCTCAACAACATGCAAGTCCACTCCCGTACAAACTCCTACCCTAAAGTACAAGTGTACTCCCACTCCAAAATGCACACACAAATCAACAAAACATAGAAGCACAAGCATACAACCTGTACACTCACCAAGCAGCACTGGATGCCCACCAGCCAATACTGAGCACGTCTGCAATAGTAGGCTAGAGAGGGCAGAAAATCTTGTAAAATAAATTCCAAAATAAAGCCAGTGAGGTTTCATAAAGCATATTCAGTAATAAATAATGATTTTTATTCTTTTGGCTATATTATTATTCTATGAATGAAACTCAAATGTAATATGCAGTAATAGTTTAGGCGTGAGGTGTCTAACCACATAGATGGAGCGGGGTCCTGCTGCTGCCTTGCTATCTTTCTCCGGGTCACAGACAGACTGGTAGTCATAGGTCTTGTTGAAGGAGTACAGGGAGGTATTGACCAGGTTGATCATCAGCACGGGATCCACCTCACCAAAAAACTGACCTATCTAGACAGGTGTGCATATATGCACATGAACACAACAGATAGTAAAAACAGTGTGAAAGATGAACATTAAACAAATAAAAAAAAAATTACCAATAACCTCACTAAAACAATTTTGTACAGCTTCAGCATATAGCAATCATAATGAGAACCCTTTGTTCCTGCACTGAAGAAATCTGGTGGATGTATTAGGCTGGCATTTTGTTTGCATGGATGAGGTCCACGTGTCCCCTTGGAGGGATAGGGCACTACCAATCATTACAGTGCTGTTCTGAGTGATTGTCTTTAGTTTGTATTGAAAGGATTTCTATCCTGATGTGACTGGTCTCCTTCACAATGACAATGCTTTAATTCATGGGGCATGAGGTGTCACTTCACGGTTTGATGAGTATGATAATGAGGTAAATTATATGCTACGCCCTTCACAGTCACCAGAACATTTTGAACATTTTTGAGAGGCTTTTGATCAACTTGTTAGACCATGGTTTCCATGAATATATCAACCTGAATAAGTAACAATACAGTAAGGCCTGAAGAAAAGAAAAGGCTTAATTCTCTCAATATAAACAAATTATTATATTTAGCTTTTTATACAGCTATGCATATATTTGCCTGAGGGGAACAACATCAAAAAAGAATAAAGTCAGACTGATGTTTCAGTGAACCAGATATACCTTATTAGTTGCCCATCCACCTGCACATTATTATTAATAAACCTGACAGTATGGTCAACTACATTTTTAAAAAATCCTGTGATTCACATTATTAGCCATATAATTTTAGTTCTAACAATTCAATATAGCTTGATTCAGTGGTTCTCATACTATGGGGTGGGCCCCACTGATGGGGTGCGGAACCACTGAAGGTAGGACCCAGCCAACCGGGGTAAAAACATGGTGTGAAACTAAGGTGAATAAATCTGATTTTCTTTTAGGAAAAAGAAAGATTGCTGATGCTATTGTGCTGATGATAAGCATATTTATTTAAGTAAAATTCAACAGAGATCCTTTTTTATTGTTTGTGATTGATAAAATTGTGCAGTGTTGGACATGGATTTTTTGTGTGGCGTGTGGCATGACATTTATTCAGCTTCTGACGTGTGACATGGGAGAAAAAGTATGAGACCTACTGGCTTAATTACCAAAATGCATTGTAATGTTCAAAAGTAAGAAAAAGAAAAAAGACTTCTTTCATTTTTTAAACACTTGGCAGCAGAGTTATTAGTTTGCTATTTTTCACTTATTTTCTCTTTTTATGTTTTTCAATTCAGATTCAGTGACTTTTAAGAGTGGGCTGGTTTAGTTTCAGTAACACTTATAATAATAATATCTGTGCACCTTTGGTGGCTAACTTGTATTTTCCCTATGGGGTCACTACAATGGATTAAACCACATCAGTTATTGACAGAGGTTTTACACCAGATGCCCTTCCTGACCCAGCCGTCCATGGTGAGAGGGGCTTGTGGACTCACCTAGAATCAAACAAGGGACCTGTCCCTTAGAGCAATTATGTAAATCACTACACTACAGAGACAATAACACAGTTGATAAATGGTTAATCAATTGTAAAACTTTATTTAGTCATTTAATTGTTAAACAATGAAATAATAATTTATAATGATTACTGATAAATTATTGGTTTGTAAGTCATCTGTGAACATTATTTGGATGGTAAGTGTAAAGTTGCAATTAATGTTTTCAAAGTTTTTTTTTAAATAATTCTAAATGGCACTGCTTAGTACAACTATAAGCTACCTAGACAGCCATTATACAGCAGAAAATTAGGTTTATTATACTTTATGTAAAATGCGGTATGTGTAGCAGTGGTATAAATCAAACCACTAACATGTAAGCTATCATTTATGCTATTTTTGACTCAGTAGTTAGCTTTAGGTACCAAAACTACTACGGTTTGAAAAACAGTCATGGTTTTGGTTAAAATATGCCAGTTCACAACATGTTGAAAAGGAGTGTGTTAAACCACTGTGTTCAACCAAAGGCCAAAGGGTACTGACCAAGTGTGGAGATGGAAGTGAGAACGGTATCACTATTACTGCAACAGGTGCATCAACAAGTGTGTACCTCTGCAATGCCAGGAACTTCTACAAAACCACAATATTTAACACTCTGAAAACAAGAATGGTCCTGCCTATCAGTGAAGAAACCTTTATAACAAAATTACCATTACATCTGATAATCACAAAAAATACAGAATATTGTCATGAACTGCAGTAGCAGGAAAAGGACCCAAATGTAGACTCTGGCATGGATAAACTCAAAATGAGCCTTTATTAAGGCTGAAGGTCATAAAATAACTCAAAGACTGGAAGGTAACTCAGACTGCGGAACAGCAATGAAGAACACTGAAGAAAGACCGCAGACATTGCAATGCTAGACAAGGACAAGACAGGCCTATATATACACACACAGGTAACGAGGAATTAAAAACAGGAGGGAGGTGAGACGCAACTGGAGGTGATAAGAGACCCAAGGAAAAAATAAAAATAAAATAGAAATAAAGCAGAACAACGTCCATGAACAGTAACAAATTAAAGTGAGGCAAAAGCTAGAAATGCACTAAATACAAAAGTCTACAAAAATGACCAGACCATGAGAGAATATAACATTATGTGTGCTGATGTAATCAAAAAATAGTTTTATCGCCTCTTATCAGCAATGATAAAACACATAGTGCAATATATATTCCATAAAGCAATCATTTACTTTTACAAAAGCTAATTGTATAAATATAAATTAGAGTACAACACTACTAATGATAATCGTCTTGATGCATGCTCAATCATCCAGGGAAGTAACACTTCAAAAATTGATTCTGTTCATCTGGACACAAAGTTTTCCGTAGGAGAAATGTTTCATCACTCATCCAAGTGACTTCTTCAGTCTCAACTGACTGCAGGACTCTCCAACCTTATAAATATAAATTCTCATGACCATAGATCAAACAACCACAGATCAAGGCGCCACTGATCAACGGCCTACGCCTACGGAAAACTTTGTGTCCAGATGAACAGAATCAATTTTTGAAGTGTTACTTACCTGGATGATTGAGCATGCATCAAGATGTTTTAAACCACTTTGGCAAGGTTTGCCTAAAGCTTGTACGTCAGTATGAACAAACAGCACGTAAGATGGCTGATTATAGCAACCACCTGAGATTCAGTCTCCTTTCGCCATCTTGCAATGCTGTGACTG
>VUQH01000411.1:4312-15791 GCA_015106775.1 Etroplus canarensis | reverse complement strand
CGCACTTATATGTACACATGTATGCCTGCAGGTGTCCGTACCTTCAGCATTTATAGTCCCTGGGAACTATTGACCTCATCCACAACCCACCCACCACCACCTTGTGTGTTTCTAGGGGACCCTTGAACTTGACCATGGAGGGAGAGGGGTGATGGGACTGAAGCTGAGACTTGAAACAAACCACTCTGATGGACAACAAAGACAAGTAGGAGGGAGGGGGTGGCTCGGGCTGGGGGATGCATAAAGGTTGAGATTCCAGGGGAAGGTCCCCAGGGTGTATGTGTGTTTCTGTTGCAGTGTTTGGTGTGTCTATATTCTCTGATTTACCATATCTTAGAAAGACATTGCTTCATTAAGTTAGCATTTCAGTCTTCTGCCTTTATAATATCCACCTCCAAATTTATCTATGAAGTTTAAAAAAGTAGGATGTAGATTTTGCTCTAATAAAACTGCATAGTGTGGTTATGAAGCTAGTTCCCATTTGCAACATGTGTGTGAGCTAGAATGGGACATTATGGTCAACTGTCTTGCACATATTTATAGTGTGTTATATTATCTATGCCTTTAACATCACATGGTTGTCTGTGTACCTGGATTCAAGTTTATGGAACACGATAATTTAGTGGAAAAATGTTATGTAGAAAACACAACAAAAAGTAAACTCTAAAAATGCTTGATTTATAAATATGGATCATCTCTGGTTTGTTTTTATAAACTTAGCACGTACTCCTAAAGTAAACAAAACAAAACAACTAATGCTTCCAAAACAGTACAGTGCTCCTGAAAAGTAAAATGTGAGAGAGACTAAAATTCCAAAAAGGATGGTGTAAAGACTGGTTTAAGTAAGAAGCTGCAGGAGAAGATGAAAGGAGTCAGACAAATGGACTCAGGCAAAGATGGTAGTTTGTGGATGAAGATGATAGGAGAGGGTGAAGAGGATGAAAAGGAGGGAAAGTCGAAGAAGAAAAATGAGGTAGGGGGCTACAGAAGTGGAGGATCCAACGGAGGGAAAGGGGAAAGGAAGGAGAAGAAAATGTTTGGGAGGAGGTGAAGAAGGAGAGGTTGGAAGGGGAACTGATGGAGGAGGTAGGGGGCTGAAAGAGGTCAAGGAGCACAGTGTCTTTTGGCAAGGAAAATGAAGGGGTATGTGTGTGCGCATGAGTGTGTGTCTTCCTAATTGTGAGTGGAAGGTGAGGGGTGAGGTCTAGGCACGCTCCTCGAAAAAACAGCAGATAGAGATGGACAGTCAGAGGCAGCACTGCACCGTGTGTGTGTGTGTGTGTGTGTGCATGCACCTACGAGTGTGTGTTTTAATAGCCACAGTCAGAGAGCCTCTGTCAGACGGTCAGCTAATTGGCCATCTTACAAGTACAGAGAAGGCTGCTCGCAAATTGGCAAAAAGGGCAACCGGCTTCAATCTGATACCAAACTCCTTTCTGTCACGATGCTGTCCATTAGACAACAGCTTAAGTCAGGGAAATGGAACAAAAATAAAGAAAAACAGAATACAAAACAGGGGGAAAATAGTGGCGTAATTGTGCTTTGGAGACTCGTGTTGTTGCGCTCGACCCGTGTGTAGCGAGACAATAGGGATCATACCAGACTTAGCGTAAATAAAAATTTGGGGAAATGTTGCCAACTCATCGGGCTGGTGTGTTTTTGTATTTGTGTGTACGTGTATATGTGTGTGTGTGTGTTTTCCCATTGCAGAAACCTCATGTATTTTAATCCATGTAAAGTCCCAACTGGGTTCCAATTAGGAACAGGTTTCCTAACGCCCTGTGGGGAAACTGATAATTATGCTGTTGACTGTGGATGTGACTTACAGTGTTTATGTGTTTGTATTTGTGTGTATGTGTGGTGCAGGGGGACTTAACACAGCCTATGATATTCTTTTTTATCTTTCTGTCATGTTTACAATGCTGACGTTGTTAGCTGCATCAAATGATCCCTCATAATTAGACACAATACAAAAATTCAAATCCTCTTATCTCAGTTGTTTATCATAAGTAGTGACTATAACACACACGCAAACACACACTTGAATAATATATTACTCTCCAAATCTAAGCTTGAAGGCACAAAAGGCTAATGTAGTTGAGTGTAGCTGTTTCTGAATATTTTGGGTCTTGACGATTAAGCATATGTTCAAGCGCTTGTGTGCTGTTTAGAAGAACTGTACAGTGGGTAGAGCCTGTTCTTTTTATCTTTCTGTAATCTTTACACTGCTGATGGTCTTAGCTGTACAAAGTGAAGATGTGGAGATTTACATCCTTATCTAAGTTGTTTACACACTGCTTTGGGTTTGAATGTAAGCATAAAGGAGCAATAATACAGTATTAAAGCAACCCAAAAGCATTGATTTTTATTATATGGCTATATGAATTTGTCTGTCAGTGCGAGGGGGTAATGAGGCTCCTGTGTTTGTAGATGTGTGTCTGTACTATGTTGAGTGGGACTGTACACTGTAACTCCACAGCTGCCATCTAACCTTGACAAAACTAGAGTGATGCTGATATAGTGGCCTGTGCACCTCTTACATCGAAAACTAAATGCTGAAAAATGTCCCCTCAGACAAAATGGATGACCCAGCCGTAGAATCCACTGAAATAAATACATTGTTTTGCAAGGCTGAGCTAACAAGAAAGCAAGAAAATGTTGAATTTTCTCCAGGTGGTTTTCTGCAATTTGAAAAGCTTTGCCATAGCGGCAAAAAAGCAACCCTGTGTTTATTTTCAGCACTGCAGTGTTTTGGAGATGTAAAGGCCTACTCACTGTGTATTCATGAACTCTTATTGTTGTTTCCCCTATTTCCATGCTGTGTCGACGCCAAAAAACGCCCCACAGAGGGGAATTGAACATGAGATATTTACAGCATTTTTCTTAATCCGTACAGATGGCCATGCTGGGGTATGTACATATCACTGTTGTAGAGTTATTCATATCACACGAGATTCTGGGAGGGGCTGTGGGGTTAAAATCCAACTCCAATTTACAAATCTGAGATAATTTTCATACTACCCTCTGAAGATTTTTTACATAGAAATGAAGGCAGTGGAGGGTTTCGAGGGGCACAAGGAGTCTTTTGAGACTGCAAAACAGCATAATTGTTTTGCTATCCAATCGGGTGTTATACTACACATAATATATGGTTATTTCATACAGCCTCCAGACTGCCAAGATGTTTTCAATTTGGCACGGCTCTGCGATCATGATATCACAGAGAAAAGAGAGAGAGAGAGCTTCCAGTCTGGGATGGCCAGAGCAGTGAGAGGGCGATCGTTTCGCCAAACTCAAAGGCTTTTTTTCCTCCTCTCTCTCTCTCTCTCTCTCTTACTCACTCTCTCTCTCTGGGACGAATAATTCCACAGTTGCTGAGGCACTGAAAAAGCAATCTGCGGAATACCCCAGGGTCATGTCTGTGGCCGGATGATTTGTGTGAAATGTCATACATTAAATATAAGTTTAACATTCAGCCCGGTGCACTGTAAAACTGCCCTGTCGTTGCCACAGTCCGCCATTTCCCTCTGTGCAGGGAGGGTTCGGGTTCAGGAAAGCGGTCACAAAGGAGTTGGACACACAAATACACACAGAGACTTGGACACACACACACACACACACACACACACACAAACACACACCACCCCCTGTGTCTGCCCAATCTTAGAGGGAGTAGAAGGAAGGGGGGTGCAGACAGCGGGAAGTTGTGAGGCCATTCGATCTACAGCTGCCTTTCATTTATGAATGCGAGAACACTAACTTTTTTCTTGAAAAATATAGCTCTCTCTATATATTTTTTTCAATTTCATCTTGTATTTTTCCCAAGGAGCTTTTGGCCCAGACAGGAATTGAGAAAAAGAGGGAGTGGGGGCGAAAAGGGAGGGAGGGGAGAGGTAGACAGACAGATGGACAGAGAGACGGACAGTCGGTCTCGAGGCAGGTGTTGAATTTTCGTCCAGCTCGAGATGAAAAAGTAAGAGAAGAGGTGAGGAAGGAAAAAAGGGTTGTAACTAATTCATAAAGTTTCAGGAAAATAGCAGCCACTGAGAGGAAGAGAGAGAGTGAGAGAGAGAGAGAGAAGAGAAGCGAGAGACAGAGGAAAAAGGTGTCTCCAGGGACTTCAGTGAAGCAGTCATCCCAGAGAGAGAGAAAGAGAGAGAAGAGATTCTGTCCATCCCAGTAGATGAGAAAGAAATGACAGAGGGGGTACAAAGGATGTCATCTGCCAGATGGACAACTGATGAGTTTCCTCCCTTTTCTCTTTGTCTTTCTTTTTTTTTCCCCCTCATGGCTTGTTTGTTTGTGTGCAGTCTGTGCCTCTAGAAAGTTTCTGTCTGAATGACTACAAGAAGATCATGTGTTTGATATGTAAAGGGGAAATGTGGATATTTCAGAAATGTGAAATTCATTGAAGAAGGCCAACTTTGGCAATGATCAAAGGGCGAACACTGGATGGTTTGAGTACAGAAAGTATAAAACACTATATCATCCCTGATTAAGCTGTGCCAGACTCAGGTGGATATTGTTCATGAATGTAATTATGTACCTCTGTGCTTTTTCAATATATTCTTATCTACTTGGCACAGTTCAATTTAGTTTTCGCCTGCTGGTGTTTGACAACATTTGCATCTAAAAAATCCATGCACCCTTTCTACAAATTCTGCTTATTATTGCCATGAAAGAGCTTACCACCAGATTTATCAATTTCACCTTGAAGGTGTTGTACTTGCTACTGCATTTGTAAGCAAGCCCAGACTCTTTGAAGACAAACACAGTATCGTACAATCTGTAGCCCCCCTTTCCCACCCTTCTCCACCCATCCCACTCCCTACTTCAAAGCAGAAAGGCTGAGATGAAGGTTTGGAAAGAAATGGAAAACAAATTGTTCATTTGTATCTGGGAGGAGACCAGACACTTGAGCAAATGCTCTCTGCATTCTCTCTTTACACGCGCTGCAGTAAAGTTATCTTAAGGTGGGGCGCGAGAGAAGCAGAGAGAGGCGAGGCCCCAGCAATTGCTGTTTTAAAGTCTCACCCAGACAATCAAATGTGTAAATGAGAGTGAAGCTAGTCAATGACCACCTTCAGGACAAATCTACAGGGATACTAGATGCATACAACTGCAAGAGAATTTAATACACTGTTCTGTTGAAGAAATGATGCACCGATGTATTTTTTTATGCTGCAGTAGGCAAGGAAATACAAAGTAATAAAGCTCTTTACAGTATTTTTATGTATAATATACACAGCAGATGTTTTATATAGCCTCAAAATCCACATTTAACATTTCTGAAAGTAAAATTTCGGTATACCAGGAGTAAACTGGATTATTAAAGATTGCCATACTTTTGTCATAAGTATATGTTAAACACGTATACCCAAATGGTAACAATTGAAAAAGGAATTAAACTCACAAGAGGTTACAGTAATAACAAAGAAAGCATAGGGTAAAGCCTTAACTTGCAGATGTACCTATATATGTGTAAAACAACAAAGTGTGCACTCTTTTCACACTTGTGAAAGACCAATTTTCATCCAGTGTATTACAGAAAAAGCCCCCGTAGCTTTGATCATGAAGGATAAAATTAAGCTCTTTCATTGACAAAATAAAGGAGGCTTTTTGATGTCAAAGTGCATGCTTGACTTCACTAAAAGAGACCATGCCGGGTTAAATAGATGGCCTGCATTAAAAAATCCAAGAAGCACTCAGATAATATGCATATCATTCTGCTTTACTCTCGAAGGTGATGCTGGACAATCTAAAAGACACTTTAAGTCACCTCTGTTCCAATTTATTGTGTCAGTGTTTGATTGATGAGATGAAGGAGCACAAGGTCCAACAAAGCTGCCACTTCTGTGTATTACCAACCTCCATTCAGGGACCAATGCAGGATATCTGGGGAATTAACACCTATATACCTGAGTCAGGGCAATACGACAGGCTGAGGTATAGTTTTTTTATGACAGTAGCTATACATACTCCTTACAGTATGAGGCCTGGGATGAGGGACTTCAAACCACAAGGATATATCACATAATATTATATATGTTGTGAGCTTCAGACTGATGATAAGGATAAATGGGCTGACGGGAGAAGGCCAGACTGTGGTTCCTTGGCCATTATCCACAGGCAGGCAAATCAAGCCAGCAAATCAGGAACAATGGAGCCCTCAAAGAGCAGAGTGGGGATCAAAGCAGCGCTAACTGGCCATTGCAATCCAATTGAAATGTTCACTTTGCATCTCTCCAAAGGTAATGGATGTGGAGAGTGGGAGGTGAAAAGAAAGGGCTGCCTGCTCACATTTGTCGTAAAATTATGGAAGCTAAGAAGAGAAAGAAAGGAGAAAAATGCACGTGACAGACTTGGCCCTCTCAAGTCATCTACTATAGAAGCTTCATAATGTCCCTTGGTTATTTTGACTTTGAATTTGCGAAGATTCATTTTTTTCACTCCCTTTTTTAGCTTCCTTTGAACCTTCCAATGGTAACATTATGATGATATATGAGATGCTATGCTATGGCCCTTGTGTATGTGGAGTAGGATTGAGGCAGGCTATTTCTGAAAGTATCCTCTCACTCTCTCTTTTCCTCACTGTCTCTCTCCCTCTTCCTGTCTTTGTCTCCCCATCACTTCCTCTCTCCATCACTCCCTCTCTCCATTTGAATGTGTTGATCACCTGGGGAGATGCTGCATTAATGCTGACGACCAGTAAAAAGCAGAATCTCCTCTTTATTTATCTGCACTAAAATTCCTTCCAATCTTTCCAGCACATTTCACTCAATCACGCAACTCAGGCCATTCCATTAGCCACACAGGGGCGTTTTACCCCATTGAGCACAACACGCCCCACACTTCTATGAATATAGATTCCCCTAAATTATGTATAATGGGAGTGCTCAGATTTTAGCATTTTTACTAAGAGGGTTTGAGGGTGTATGAGTTGTTTCTGCCGCTTTTTAAGTGCATCTTGAAATTCACTGTGTATGAGAGAGACTGGAGATGGTGTTTGCATCCCTTGAGTTTGTAGATTGTAAAAGGAGTGCAGATATGGCTAGGATTTTAAAGTTGTCAATAGGTCAGAGTGGTTGTGCGTGATAGATGCTGCATGAAAACACACACACATATGTATGTGTAAGTTCTTCAATTATCTGCATGATGGGTGAAGAGAAATAAAACATACCTTTTTTCCAGATCACTTGCTACAGTCAGCTGACCTTTGTTTGTCCATCGATATAAGTAAAAATTGTCAAGGAGTCTACAACTTTTTAGGAGTGCAGATAAGGACACTGCTTTTATTTTTGTTGCACCAAACCCAAGAATGTGACGGTAAAGTGCAAACTGCGCCCAAGCCAGAATCAAATACCCATTGTTGCTAATGTAGCATATTAGCTGCAATGGAAATAACTTGTTACTTACTGACATACTACTTACTGCAAACAGCTGCAAAGATAGCATGCTAACTAAGAAAGAGCTACCAGAGAATAAACCTGCACCCCAAATGATGTTAATATCCAATTTCAAGCAGATAACAAAGGCGGTTAGGTTTGTAGCATTGTAGCCTTCCTTTATAGCTGTATCGGATTGGACAGTAGAATCAATGCATCTGTGACTAAAGATTTCATGTGTGCCCTCATCATAATTATTGTGAGTGGGACTGTAGCCTAAGATTTATATTGTTAACTGCTAATCATCTGACAGCACATCTTGGGCTATGTTATTGAGTTACACAAAAGTAACGCAACAGTTAGTGAAATTATTGATTTTCTCCAGGGAGTTGTGTTGTTCAGAAACACAAAAAATGGCAATTAATATATAATAGATGATGTTTATGAGTAACAACCCCAACACTGTCTATTCATACATACGGTTTAAGAATGGATCCATAAAAATCAAAAACCTTACCTGATGTAAATTTAAATGATTTCCCTTTCAGGATCATATTCTCCTACTCCTCTGGACATTTTTTAGCAGGGCTGCTAGTTTTAGATCTCTCAGCAGAACTCACATTGTCCCCTGTCACTTTTGCATCTGTCTTGGGTGTGGGATCTCCTCAAGTGTTAAAATGGTAATCCTTCAAAGTTGTATGGAAGGAAATCTGGTGAGCAGCCCAGATGCTGAACGAAGATTGTGTTTGTATCAAAAAACACCTGGCTATTCAGTGCACTCTAACACAACATGGGATGACATGCTGGCATGTATCACAGCCCTGCTGAATGTTCTCCTTTACTGTAATGACCTTTGAATGTTACAGTAGCCCTCAACATTGACAGTCCAAAACCTGAGGGACAAATTCATGCTGCACAGTATTGCTGCTTCTTACATGAACTGTGGATTCTTCCACTGAAAACAGCTGAAAGGTGCTCACTCATAGCCTGAGACCCAGCTCTCATGTCCAGAGGTGATTTTTCATATGAAATTTGGATCAGTTTGAAACAAAAGTTGGTTTTTGCTCTCTGCACAAGTTTAGGACCCTATGAATGGTTAGAACAGGACTTCTAGGGGCAATTTAAAAATAGTGGTCACTCTACAATCAGTCTGGACATGCCTGAGAAGACGTCCTTGAAATGGAGGCTGGCCAAATTCAAATCAGGTCAGATTTCACAACCTGTTTTCAGAACTGCTTTTATTTATGTGGCGCCAATTCACCACAAAAGTCACCTCGAGGCGCTTTTCAGTATAAGGTAAAGGCCCTACACTTTTAAAGATAACACCCCAACGAGCACTTGGCGACTGTGGGAAAGAAGAACTCCCTTTTAACAGGAAGAGAGCTCTGGCAGAACCAGGCTCAGGAGGGGCAGCCATCTGCCTTGACCTGTTGGGGTGAAGGGAAAGAGAAGAGAGAAGGGAGAGCAAAGAGAGACACAGACTATGGGAGAGAGAAGGCAACATTTAATGGCATGCAGCAGTAGTAAATAAAAACATGGGGAGTTAAAAGAGGCGGGTGGAGAAGAAATGCCCAGCACACCATAAGAAGCCTCCAGCAGCCTAAATCTATTGCAGCATAGCAAAGCGCTAACTAAAAGCCCTATCAAAAAGGAAAGTTTTAAACCTAATTTTAAATGTGGAGAGTACATCTTCATTTATTTATTAAATGTAGACATGCACGTACACATCTTCATTTACATTCAGTTACATCTTAGCTAACTCCCTATACCTTCAGAAATTTCTGAACAGTTTTTAGCTATTGTTGTGATTTGATTATATATTACTGTTGCTTTAATTTGTATAGCCCAACTAAGACTTATCAAATATAACTAAGGTCTCAGTCTGAAGGTCTGGATTTGATCTCTTGTTGTGCTGAACATTTTCTGCTCCAAGTGTGAGTAGTATGACTAATTGGATGGTAAGTAACTTTAATTCACATGTTGGCAGTTGGTGTCCGTGTAGCTCAGCAGGAGGGAGGGACACAGCTGAGCTATATCAACAAACAGACCAGCAATTCTATAATCAGAACAAAATCAACATCCTCATTACTGACTCCAAGCTGCTGCCTAGATCAAAAAGGGCTTCAAAACTCTCCGTCCTTGTTTTCCGGGAGTGATTATGTTTAGTGTCAGCCCAGACATATCAACATTTTTTCTTTCTGCACTGAGACATGCTCAACAGAATGCTAACAACCTTTCAGGGGGGTAAAGTCGGAAATATTTTAATCGCTTTTCCATTTTATGTAGTGCTGTTGTAATGTTATAAAAGTCTCCCTGAAGTTTTAATCCTGTGTATTTTTTCAGTAAGACATGTCAGTTAAAAATCTTAGTAATTGTGTAGTGCTACCTTTCTTTTTCTTTCATTTTTGTTGTTGTTGTTTTTACAGTCAGCATACGTACATCTTCAAAGTGATCAGTATGAAAGGTGCATTTTGAATAATAAAAATTCAAAAATTCTCTTCCTTGGCCAGGACTGTTTAAAACTTACCATGCTCCTGAGTATGCAATTAATATAGAGTCACCTGTGGATTAACACTAAGGTCACTTGCATTCTGTATTTTAAAATATATTCTTTTTCTGCATCTTTAATAGCAACATGAGCATGATTTTATTTTGTGCACATGTCCTGGCGCCAGTGCTTTTCATTTTGTTATCTTTTTGCTTGTGGTTTTTTTTTTTGGCTAACAGTGATCACATAGTTGAGTAGCAATGGCAATTATGTAGCGTACCCTGGGCCTTATGACCTTGTGATGTTTGTGTTACCGTTGAGCTGCACTGTTTATGGAACCTTTATGTGTCTGTACCTGTGGTCTGTGGTTAGCCCACCTCTAACAGCTTCAATATTTCTGTCAGCAATAAACGCCAACAACACTGAGTCAAAGTTTTCTTTTATTTTGTTTTTACTTATTCAGTGTGTTTTGTCACTCTTGAACACTGTAAATTTTAAATCACAATAATTGTACAAATTGTGCACACAAAAATTCATTAGGAATTCTTGTCCAACTTTTCCTCCACTGCTGCAAATGCATCCAAGCTGTCAGATGCAATAATTAGATCAAGTGCCTATCAGATCTGTGATGAACTAGAGCTGGAGCATGTGGTTATATGGCAAGCTGCAGTTTGGCTGCACTGGCAGCACTCACCCACCTGCCTTATTTGATCACAGCCTAATGCCCTGTAATATATTCTATATTATCACATGACTGTGCATTTTATTTGCCTTGGCAGAAACCAGCACAAAGTAAAGGCCAATAGGTTGAAGGTTGTTTCATGAATATTGCACCCGTGGCACCTACTGAAATCATGCTGGGGAAATTCAAACATGTGTTGAAATCTTTTTTTTTTTAAATGATTCTTGGTGATACAGCAACAGTGGTAGTATGCAAATGAGAGACTGTCAGAGCCTGTCTCAGGTTGAACTAGGCCTTGGACGCTAGCTGTCTCTGTTGTTAGAGCGTAATGGACATGTCACCCTTGAGGAAAAGCTGCTGGCTGCTTGGGTCACCATGCCCTTCAGCACATGACACTCACGTCGCCGGCATGACAGAAACATGCAAAAAGCGTACGGATGCTATGGCAACTGAATCTGTGTATGTGTGTGCATGTGCTCACAGCTGTGTGTTTATGTGCGTCTATTGATCCAATGTGTTGTCTAAACTGTATTATTGACCTAAATGTTGTTTCTAACATCTAATCTGTTCTAGCTCAGATGTAATTTTATAAAGATTTTAGAAACACTTGTTAGCTTCACTTAAGCAATTGTCGGCTGATGGGAATTTATTGTGCCGATTCAGATGGATTGCTTTCATAAAATCTGATGTTGCATTGAGGGAGCCAAATATAGTAAGTGTTCCAGTAACCGTATGATGCCTCAACACACACATATGCACACCCACACCCACACCTACCTACCCACACACACAAATAAACATACGACAAACACTCTAACATATACGGACACAAACGCACACTTGTTATCGATCTACAGCTTAGCTCATGCCAGCAGGTAGTCCAACTCACCGGTTATTCTGAGGAATTGCTTTCAGTGGCTCCAT
>VUQH01000406.1:3960-16240 GCA_015106775.1 Etroplus canarensis | reverse complement strand
ATATTATATGAAAAAAAAAAAAAAAAAAAAAAAAAAAAACCTGTTCAAGGTGTCACTGGGAGGAGTTACAGAATTTGTTAGCCACCTGCATAAGAACTACCACTGTTTCGGAAAGGCTTTCTGTGCACAGTTTTTATGCTGATGTTAATGCCAGAGGAGGTTTGGAACTCTGCAGTTATTGAGACAGCAGAGTGTTGGACACTTTTCCACACTTTGCTCCTCAGCACTCGGTGACGCTGCTCTGTAACTTTACGTGGTCTGACACTTGGTGGCTGAGTTGCTGTGGTTCCTAAATGCTTCCACTTTGCAATAATCCCACTTACAGCTGATGGTGGAATATGTAGGAGGGAAGAAATGTCACCAGCTGACTTGTTGCTGTGGTGACATCCTATTACAGTACCACGCTGGAATTCAGTGAGCTCTTTAGACCCACCCATTCTTTCACTAATGTTTGTAAAGGCTGGGCTAGCTGCTGGGTTTTATACAGCTGTGGTAATGGGACTGAAACCTTTTCATTCAGTGATTAAGAGTGGTGGCCCATATAGTGTATTGGAAAAAATAAATAACATATGTATACAGTCTTGGCATAGTGTGGGTCCACTTGGCTCCTTTAGGGGGAAGAGCTCAACAGAAGATTTCTGTTCAAGGACCTCCTCACAAGAAAATCTGAACATGATTCCAGGCTGCATGTTGCTTTTCCTCTTCTAACCAGCTGAGCTCAGAGCTTATAGGCCCCCAAGGACTTGAGTTTGGGATGTCTGAATTTACACTGCTGTCAGTAAGCAAACACTGCTCCATGCATGTATGCACACAGCACACTAATCCTTACACATACTGTACAAACTGTGCCCATAATGCACAACACACAGTAAATTACAAAAGGAAAGGCGATGCCAGGAAAATACCCGGAAATGCCAGAAAGTCTGCATTCTGCTGTGAAGTGATAAAATGTAGCTGAGAATCTGATCATGGTATACAGAGTTTATGTATGGCATGGACCTTAATAACTGGGTATGGCTTTTAATATGTATCTTTAGTTCATATTCCCAGGTAGGGCTGAGTAGCATTGGTCACCTAGCTTGGTGACCCTTGCTGAATACATGCCCCCAACTGGGATTTAAACACCAGTCTATTGTTCCAAAGATGGCAAGAAGATCACCCACAGCCATGTACCTCCATAAGGTAAGACAGGTGCTGATAAGCCAGCTCAGTGGCAGGAACAAGATCAGAGCCATCAATACATACGTAATACTGGTCATCAGGTACCCAACTTGAATAATAAGCTGGCCAGAGGAGGAGATAAGGTCACAGATGTCAAGATATGAAAATTTCTCACAATGGGCGGAGGGAGATTTCCAATCAAAGTCCAGTGCCCTCAGGCTCTATGAGCAATGAAAAGACACGGGGCAAGGATTAGTGAGCATCAGAGCGACAATCCAGGATGAAACAAAGAGCGTCCATAAATATACCAGGAGGGTCGCGGGGGGTGCTGGAGCTTATCCCAGCTATTATAGGGCGATAGGCGGGGTACACCCTGGACAGGATGCCAGTCTGTCGCAGAGTCAACACAGAGAGACAGACAACCATTCACACACACTTGCATACCTAAGGTCAATTTAGAACCGCCAATCAACCTAGCCCCCTTTGCATGTCTTTGGAGTGTGGGAGGAAGCCGGAGCACCTGGAGAGAACCCACGCAAGCATGGGGAGAACATGCAAACTCCACACAGAAGGGCCTAAGCTAGCCAGCTATTGGATTTGATCGGACCCTCTTGCTGTGAGGCAACAGTGCTAACCACCACCCTACCGTGTTGCCCACAAGAAGGTGTACAAGAAGACGTACCTCATGCAGCTAAAGATGGACTGTAAGGAGAAACAGGAGGACAAAGTGTTGTGGAAGATCAAGCCCCTCCATGGACTGTACCTTCAACAGATAGGGGAAATGGCGGACACCAAGAAATCCTACCAAAGGCTAGAAAAGGTCGGTCTAAATGACAGCACAGAGGCTCTGATCATGGCAGCACAATAACAAGCCCTAAGCACCAGATGATAGAAGCAGGAGTCTACCACTGCCAGCAGGACCCATGTTGCAGGCTGTGCAACAGTGCCCCAGAGACACTCCAGCACATAGTAACAGAAGGTAGGATGCTAGCTGGGACAGCATACTCTGAGAAGCACAACCAAGTGACAGGGATTGTGTACAGGAACACCTGTGCTGCACTTGGAATAGAAGTCCTCAAGTCCTGTTGGGAGACACCTCTAAAGGTGGTTGGGAGCAGCAGAGCTAAGGTACTGTGAGACATGCAAGTTCCAGACAGACAAACAGCTGCTGGCCAACCAACCAGGCATAGTGGTGGTTGACAAGAAACAGAAGATTACAGTTGTAATATACCAATCCCAGCTGACAACAAGATCAGGAAGAAGGAGGAGCAGATGTGGACAGTAAAGTTCAAAGTGGTCCCAGTGGTAGTAGGAGCACCTCCACCTCCATATTGGAAGATGGCTCCAGCAGATCCAAGGCGCAATATCAGAGGTCTCTGTCGAGAAGAGTGCAGTCCTTAAGAACAGCTAAGATACTGTGCAGAACTCCCAAATTTCCAGGGCTCTGGTAGAGTACCTGAGCTTGAGGACCACCCATACCCACATACCTCACTCTACATCACTTTGAAACCGGATGCTATTAATTTTGATGATGCTGTGGAGGTGTAAAAGGCAGTCCTACATATTATTTTGATGTTAGCATTAAATGACATATACTGGTCAAAAATGACTCCAAGATTCCTCAGGGTGTCACTGGAGGCCAAAGTAATGCTGTCCAGAGTAAATATCTGACCCTTGGTGCTATCTTTTAATGCTGTATTCATGCTGCACTAGGTGAATGAATAACAGAAATATCACAGGTGGTTAAAAGAATGCCTTGAATACCGAGGTCCAAGGCAATTATGCAGTACAAAATTTCAGCTTTAAGTCACTGATCTTTTATCAGGGTGACTCTTTGATATTAACATTTTTGATAAAAATAATTTGATATAATATGTGGTCAGTGAGACCCCCTTGCTTTTTTTAATTCAATCATTGCAAACCCAGGCATCGATATTTGATTGTTTTAATTTCTTTAATATAGCAATTCCTTCAAAGTTTATCGGAAGTCATCCTTGTTAGCATTAGCACAATTACAGTGTTTGAATTATATCATCCATATATAGAATTATATTATTATTACCTTACTATTTGTTTATCATAGCACAGAAACAGCACTAGTGAAGGTTAAAAATGATCTTCTTAGGGCCACTGGCAGCGGACTCGTCTTGTCTGGACTTTTCCTACTAGACTTCAGTGCAACATTCAATAATGTTGCACTGAATAGTGTTAAATAATAAATTAAAGTTAAAAAAAAGTTGAATCTTCTTTATCTGATAGATTCCTATTTGGACGCGTAAAGGAGGAGTCTTCTTCACACACACAAAAATCTGTCCAAAAGTTGGAATTCCACAGGGTTCTGTGCTGAGACTGATACTTCTTTAAATCACACATGCTTCCCTTTAGCAATATTGTTAGAAAACATTGCATACATTTTCATTGTTATGCTGATGATACCCAACTATATTTATCTATGAAGCCAGATGACATAAATCAGTGAGTTAAACTACAGGCATGTCTTGAAGGCATAAAGTCTTGGATGGTCTGTAATTTTCTACTTTGAAATTCAGACAAACAGAGGTTATTGTTTTTCCTAAAATTTCCCCTAAAAACCTCAGAAACAGTCTCGCTAACCAGATACTTATTCTGGACTGCATTACTTTGGCCTCCAGTGACACCCTGAGGAATCTTGGAGTCATTTTTGACCAGTATATGTCCTTTGATGCTCACATTAAACAAATATATCCCACCTTTGTGTTGCTGAAAAACCAGTTCCTATATTTGTCAATTCTAGGATGGACTATTGCAATGCATTACTCTCTGGCTCTTCTAAAAGCACCCTCAAAAGCCTTCAGTTGATCCAAAATTTAGCACTGAAAGTACTAACGGGGAATCTAAAGAAAAGATCGTATTTCTCCTTTATTAGCTGTTCTTAAGTGTCTCCCCATCAAATTTAAAATCTGTCTCCTCAATTACAGTCTTATACAGTCAGGCCCATCTTATCTTAAAGACCTTATTGTAGCATATTATCTCAGCAGAGCATATTGCTCTAAGAGTGCAGGCTTACTATTAAAAATTAAGGTTTTAAGCCTTAAAAGACTCTTGATAGTCTTCTATCAGGATTTTAGTTCCAAAATTCTATCTATATTTCTGGTCACATACAGTTAGGTCCATAAGTTTTTACATAATGATATATTTTTAGTTATTTTGCATCTGTACAAAACCACAGTGGATTCAAAATGAAATTCAATCCAGATGTGACTGAAGTGCAGACTCTGAGCTATAATTCAGGAGGATTAACAAAGGTGCATTAACTGTTTAGGAATTACTGCCCTCTTTATACACAGCCCCCATTTTCAAAGGCTCAGAAGTCACCTAACTAATGTAATTTTAAATATAAGAATTGTTTTAATACTAGGATAAAAATCCTTAGCAGTCAATGACTGCTTGAAGCCTAGAAACCATGGACATAAGCAAATGATGCTCTGCTAGGCCTTTACTTCAGTTGCCTTCAGTTGCTGTTTGTTTGTAGGTCTATCTGCTTTCTGTTTTGTCTTCAGTAATTGAAAAGCTGCTCTATTGGGTGAAGCTCCGGTGACTAACTTGGCTAATGAAGGATTTCCCTTTTTTACCTTGATAAACTCTTGGGTTGCTTTTGCAGTTTACGTTGGCTCATTCTCCATTTGCACTGTGAAGAGTGAAACTCCATCAGTTTTGCAGCATTTGGCTGAATCTGAGCAGAGAATATAGTCCTGTACGCTTCACAAATTATCCTTACACTAGTGAACTGGTTCCATTGGCAGCCAAGGCCATAACATTGCCTCCACCATTTTTGATAGAATATGTGGTTTGCTTCGGCTCATTAGCTGTTTCTTTCCTTCTCCGTACTTTCCCCGTCATTCCACTACAAGTTCACCTTGGTTTTATCAGTCCAAATATTTTTTCAGAACTATGCAGGCTCTTTGAGATGTTTCTGAGCAAAGTCTAATCTGACTGTCCTGTTCTCCAGTGGTTTGTGCCTTATTGTATTTACGTTCATGAAGGCAGTTCTTGATTGCAGACGTCTGACTATGATACACCTGCCTGTGCATGAGTTGGTTAGATATTTCTTAACAAGGAAAGATTTCTGTGATCATTTACTTCCATTGTCTTCCTTGGTTTTCCAGGCCTTTAGGTGTTGCTGAGCTTGTCAGTAAATTCCTTCTTTTTAAGAATGTTCCGGATGATTGTTTTGGCCACTCTTAAAATTATTGCTATCTCTCTGATAGATTTTTTTTTCAACATGTCTTTGGACCTTATATTGAGAGTTTGAGAATAACAAGGGAATTGAGAGAGAACAGGCCTCATCTGGCCATGAACCTTCTTTTCAGTCAAATGGCCCATTACGTTAGAGTCTTTGAAAATGGGGCACTATGTGTAGAAATAATTCCTAAAACGTTAATGCAGTTCTTTTGTCAAAGCCTCTGAATTCAAGCTACACTTCAGTTATCTCCATCTTGATTGTTTATTTGAAAATCCACTGTGGCGGTGTACAGAGGAAACATTACAAAACTTCTTCTGCTTCATCTTTCGGCTGCTCCTGTAAGGGCCACAGCGGATCACCTGGTTGCGAATCCGCATATTTGATTTGGCAAATTTTTTATGCCGGATGCCCTTCCTGATGCAACCCTCACCATTTACCTGGGCTTGGGTACACTGGCTTATGGGCCCCTGTGGCTGGTTCAGGAAACATTACAAAACAATGTGTCATATTCCCAAAATTTATGGCCCCAGCTGTTTGTTTCCTCTGCATAAATAAATGCATATAAATGGTTGATGCACTGGGCCAGCCTCTTCTTTCTTTATTATTATTTTGAATTTTATTTTCTGCCTTAATTTGTTAATTAGTCCAATTTCATTAAGTTTATTTGAATTGGAAGAAGATGCAAGGGTATGCAGTATGTGTGTGTAATGTGTAAATGTTATTTGTTTGTGAAAAATTTTGAAAAAGACAATAAAAAAACTAATAAAAGAATGAATTCATTGCACTTAACTTTTTATATTTGTAAGTAATGCATTACTTTACATATTTACTTCCTGCAGAGAGTAATTTGTTACACTATTAAATACGCTCATTTTATTGTATTCTGCAACATTGTCTGAGATGTATTATCAGGTAATTGCTTAATAAATAAAATGAAAACTTACACATATCAGTAAGCACCCCTGTTCTAACAGAGGGAATATACACACACACTTTCTTTAGGTACTAAAGATTTACAACAAAGCTGACAGCACTAAAATAAAAAAAGGCTTTGGTGACAGGACAGTGATGCTGCAGTGGAAACCTTCCCTTTGTACGATGTTTGGAGCCTTTTCATTCTTTGCATTCTTTTCAAAGTAAAATTGTGGCTGCTTGGTGGGCGTTGGCAAACACACAATATAAGCATCACCGTGTGCTTCGAGGTCTTTGACACTGACTTTGAGTCAGCATGTTTCCTTCGCAGGTCCTCGGAGACATTTGATGTCATGTTTGCCTGAGCACAATTTACACTTTGCTGTCACTTTTATGTCCTGTTACATAATAAATTAGTAATAGCAATGAGCAGCTCATCGCCTCTCAAAAGCTGAACACCTGTCCTGTCTTCATCCAGTCTGCAGCACAAAATGATTACAGCTGAGTGTTGCACAAATATGAAAAGAACTGAAGTGCCAGCATAGAGTAATTGTTGGATTTGTAATGTGATTGCTGTATCAGTGTGATGTAATGTGATTACAGTAAGGCATTTCTTCTATGTTACACCAAATAAAGCCAAAATGACTGGGTGTGGGACAGAAGTAGTAAAAACCGGTGTGAAGAATCTGACTAGATTCAAAGCTGTGCTCACATTCCTGTGATGATGCAGTTCACGATTTAAATCAGAAGGCGTCGCAACTGGAAGCTAATGTCAAGGTGGAGCAGTTACTGAAAAGATTCAGATTTCTTTCTTAGATTTTTTAAAACAAAAATGAGGTGCCATTATGTTCATGTGGCATTCAGGGACCACAACCGCTGTAATCTTCATCCCCTAGAGCCACTGAGTGAGGTTCTGAAGGGAAATAATGAAGTGCTTGTGTTCTGACCTTTGTGTACATATATGTATGTGTGTGTGTGTGTGTGTGTGTGTGTGTGTTTGTGTATCATCGTTCCTCACAATCTAACAGCCTGCACCATTTCTATTTTTCTTTGAAGCCAGCTCCGGGTTGTTTTTATTATGGAAGAAAAAGAGCCCTATAATTGGGATAGATATAAGATTATATTGTGTTTTGGAACAGGCCTTTGATATCACTGTAGGTTAGCTTTATTGTCTTTGATTAGACATGAAAGCACCACTGGCACAGAGTTACACAGTGGCGTGCATAGCCTCGCTTTTTAATGACCATTTAAAAAAAATAAAATAAATAATTTGCATATGTAGCAGTAAATAGAAATATTTTCATCTAGATCAAAAATATATTCATGCATTTATGTATCAGTGACTGCACAAAAGTGGACTACGATGATTACTTTCTAAGCCGACATGAATGAAATTAAAGTTTGGTTAAAAAGCTTGTCAGATCATTGCAGGTTTGGCTTCCGCTGAGCCAATCACGTCTGAAGTGAAACGGATTGGTACTGCTGCTCTAACACCCGTTCACACAGCATTTTATTCCACGCCTTTAAGGGTTTTAAACTATCGAACGCACACTCACACGCTGATGGATGTTACTGGGAGCAATTTGGGGTCCAGCGTCTTGCCCGAGGATGCTTTGGAGCAGCCGGGGATTGAACCACCAACCTTCTGGCTAGAGGATGACCCACGCCACCTCTTGAGCCGCACACACCCCTAAAGTAAATGCTGTTGTTTGTGTTAGATCCACGCAGCGTGTGCGAGTGTGTCTGAGCACGCAGGCTTTAAACTGAGGCATCTCTTTGTCTCCGTTGTTCCCACTCTCCTCTTCCTCGCTCAGAGTGCGTCACTGAGCATAAATGGAACACGTAAATATTACCTCTGATCATTCCGAGGTTTTGCCCTCCTTCCTGCAGCTAGGAATGACTGAGATGAGGCCACTGAACCTGAGAGGATGTGGAGAGGCTACAGCCAAGATTGTTTGGCTTTGTTTACAGCTTTGAGGGAAGGTGTGTGTGTGTGTGTGTGTGTATCCTTTTTTAAGTACATTCAGTTAACCCTAGCACGCCTGTTTAAAACCCAGGTCTGTGACAGATAGAGATGATTTAAAGCGGGGATCAGGAGCCAGGTTTGCAAACTGTAACAGCTGATGTGTTGGAGTGTTTGTTCTCCAGTTTGTCTCTTGTTGTTTGTTAGAAAATCATCTCTTGCTATTTTCCATTTATTCATTTTATTTTTCTGCCTTTTCTGACATTGTTTTTTCTTCTTTTTTTTCTTTTGCTCCCCATGTGGGAGTGCCGTATGACTCACTGTAAACGTTCCTTACATTTTGGATCCTTCCTTGTTGAGAATAGCTGCTTTCTTTCTTGTCCTGCTGTCTGTCTGAACGAGCCATTCTCCATATCTGGATGCTGATTTGTCATTCTCATGGCCTGAAGTGAGGCAGCTGCACCCGAAGCACACAATGATATTATTTATTTTTATGGAATTGTTTGTTTATTGTCCTTACCAGAGTACCCATGCTGTTGTAAACATACACTGTAATACCGTGAAGACCAGTTGGTTTTTTGTTTTCATTTTGGTGAATATGAACTGTGAAAAAAGTAAAGTAATATCAGGGCTGGGTACATTATTAATACTATTACTGCTTGTTGGTACTTGGAATTTGTAAAACGGTGTATTCTTTATTCACGTTTTCTAAAAATGCAACTATATGTGTGTGAGTTAATAACTAACGTTGGGATAGTTAAAGTACATCTTCTCTCAGCTAAGTGAAGGTGACGCAGCCTGTTCGGTATAAGCGAGCCTTCGACCGTTACTAAAACGTGTAGGTAAAAACTTTTACCACATCTTAGCATCCCTCTGTGTGCTATTTTGGATTTTTTTTAGTGCTTTCAATTAACATTTTGATTGCAATCAACCGTGTTTTGTTGAATTTATGAAATCCTAGAATTTCTTCCTCCCATTAAGGGGCACCACAGCAAATCACCTGCCTCCATCTCAGCCTAGCTCTTGGATCTGTTTTTCTCACACCAAGCCTCTTCACGTCCTCTTTCACTATATCTATGAATCTTCTCTGGTCATAGCCCTCACATTTAATGTTCCTACTCTCGCCTCCAACCCTCCTACCTTTCCTTCCCCCTCTCCTCCTCCTTTGTCTCCAGCCAACAGTAGCATAGGTTCCACCCTGCTGGCCAACAGCACCAGGCATGGTCATCGTTAACTCAGGCCTCAGTCGATCTGGCATGGAATTATTTTTGCTGCTGATCTGCATATTTTGTTTGGCAAAGATTTTACACAACATGTCCTTCCTGACACGACCCTCCCAATTATACGGGTTTAGGACCAGCATTAGAAGTACACAGTCAGACTCAAGAAGCACCAGTAATCATCTCTGACCATCAGTAGTGGTGCCCTGTAGGGATGGTGGCTTGGTCCTCTGCTCTATATGCTCTGAACGCTCCACTGCTGCCCCTCCATCTAATTACGTCATCAAATTTGCAGACGACACGACAGTGCTCAACCTCAAACAATGACGAGTCAGCATACAGATGAAGGAAATCTGGCAGCATGTTGTGGTGAACACAGCCTGAGCCTAAATATTAAGAAGCGCAAAGTGATTATTGTGGACTTCTGCAGGCTGGGACGGTGCAGTCACTCCACATCAGCAGTGAGGAGGTAAAATGAGTCTCTAGTTCAACTTCTTAGGCCTGACTGTGACCTGGGACCTCAACACAGCCTCTGTTTTATATTTGTGTTCATATTATTATCATTTTTTTATTTACTGACTGTTTATTGCTTTGCTGTCTTGTTATATACAGTAGCATCACCCGCAAGCAATGCAAACATTTCTTGTGATTTGTCACACACAACACGGACTTGGTGGTCTAGCCAGTTCTTTCTGGCCTAATTGCAGATATGACAGTTTTAAAGTGAAAATGTTTTCGTCTGTAGAGAAAACATTCTGATTATCTCAAACCTCTTTCACTTAAATAAACATTGCAGGACTTTTTTCCTTATAACATCCCAAAGGCTTCTCTCTTGAATGTCAGCAGGGGAAGCCTTTAAAAGCCGGTTATTGTTTTTTAACTGACTCTAACAGTAGCTGGCCTGGCCCTTGCTTTTTGTCAACATAATTACGCCTCCTTGGCTCAACCTGAACTGGAGATCACCTTAACACTAAATTAAGTAATTAGGCATTGGAGACCACCTCCCCCTCCACCAGGCTACAAATAGATCCTAACCCACCGAGAACGTCTGGCATCACACACTGCTGTGAACCACTGGTAGGCAGGCTTAATGAATGGAGCCTGTGTGCATGTTTGTGTGTGTGTGTGTGTGTGTGTGTGTGTGTGTGTGTGTGTGATGGTAAGAAATGAGAAACAGTGCTGGGGATGAAGCACTATTTTCTCGCTCCTGACTTGTTTCCATATCTACAAGTGCAGAAACTGTCAGACTGTGATTGTTTTGACTGGATTCTCGGTGTGGCCAGTATTTCTTATCTTTTTTTAATCCTACATTTTGAAGGGGCTTAAAATGCTAAACAATTCCTAAGATGCATCTGGTCCCTCAAATCGAAATCATTGTCTTTTGCATTGCAGCACAGCCAGACAGACACATAATGGCATCATCAAATCCCGGAGCGCAAAGTGCTGAGCGTGTCCTGAAGGTCTGTTTTCAGAAACAAATGTCATTTGTCTGCAGTCCGAACGAACGATTTCATGGTGAAGCAGCGCTCATCTCTGCAGGAACACAGTCGTCACATGCATGGGGCTGATTGGGATGTTTTACTCTAGTTTTATAAGGTCTAATTCACAGACACATCCATCCATTCATCCAGTTTCTTCTGCTTATCAAATTTTAGGGTCACAGGGGGGTGCTGGAGCCTATCCCAGCTGTCATAGGACGAAAGGCGGGGTACGCCCTGGACCAACACAGAGAGACGCACCAAGCATTCATGCTCACACTCACACCTATGGTTGATGTAGAATTGCTATCTCTGGACTGTGGGAGGAAGTTGGAGAAGAACCCACGCAAGCACGAGGAGAACATGCAAACTCCACGCAGACGGGCGTAAGCTGGCAGGCTGCTGGATCTGAACCCGGACGTTCTTGTTGTGAGGTGACAGTGCTAACCACTGCACCACTGTGCACCGTGCTTCCATGCGTCCCACCGATCCTAAAATCTCAGCCGTGTTTGTTTTTACTTTGACCCTTAACCTCCGTGACGCTCCTTGATCTCCTTAACCATGACCCTGGTACCATAGCACTGCAGCAATTCTAGTAACATCTGAAGCATCAGCTATAAAAATGGTTTTACAGTGACAACAATACAACGACAAACTCCACCATCACTGCTGCGGCTAATGAAGTCAGTCTATCTAAAGTACTAAAATAACTAGTGACTGAGATGTGAAGGAGCCTTTTAACTCCTGCTTTTTCCTTTTGTTCATTCTAATGTATCACCTGAGCTGGCACACCGACCACCTTGAGAGATTAGCTTTCTTTAGTAGCTCACCCAGTATTGGCTTTGTGTGGGCTAGGGGCTGTGGTGTCAGAGGTCCGGAGGAGTGGGATTCACTTTAACTTCCCCTTCGGCTGAGAGTTTGCTGGGTTGTTGTTTGTCTTCTCAACTTGCTCTGAAGCTAACAGCTTTCCGCGCCCTTGAAGTTTGACCTTTTTTTTCTCTGACTCATTTCTTTTTCACGTAGCGAGATTAAGAGATGTGTGTTTAGTCCCTATTTATATGTTGCATTGGCATACCCTCAGTATCATGGGTTTGCTATGAGTGTATTAACCAGCTGTGTATGTGTGTGTGTGTGTATGTGTGTGTGTGTGTGTGTGTGAGAGACAGCAGCTTGATGTGTTCATCCATCATGCTCTGACCAGACTTTGTTTTTTGCATTTAGCGGCCTCAGATGGAGGATGGTTTTTATGCACTTGACAGTTGACTCCACCCTCCCCAACCCCCCCCCCCCCCCCCCCCACCCCTCCCCCCCCCCCCAACCCCTC